>JABXWE010022473.1:0-12053 GCA_014611495.1 Limonius californicus
AAGGCCTTGCTGCGGTTCTGTCTGTAGAGGCGCTGGATGTTAGCAGCTTCAGCTGGGTCATATCTTGCTGCATTTGGTGGTGGTCTAGGTGGTGGGTTTCTAGGGGGAGGACGGGGCCTGTTCTCACCATTCTCATTGTTTCCTCGTCTGTTAGCTTGAGTCAAAGCAAGCTCCCTCATTTCCTCCATGATCGTACTTGTGTTAGTTTGTAGGTCGTCAGGAGTTTGGATGTTGTTGATCAGGTTGAGCCATCTTTGTTGGTGTTCGCTAAGATGGGCGTCAGCAGGTTGGCCTTCTATGCGCGGTTGTGCTGGTGGACGTGCTTCCGCTGCTACCCGTGGAGATGGAGGTGGTGACCGCCGCTGTGGGGTCATAGGAGTTGGTGGTGTACCCCTCAGTGGAATGTCGTTATTACTAGCTCCGTCCAGAGGTGGCGTTGATGGTGGTGCCATTATTGCCATTACAGGAATTAGCTGTGAGCCTAATAATTGGTCCCCGTCGTTGTTACCTCCGCCAGGAGGTGGCGTTGATGGTGGCGTGGTGGCATTTAGCTCGTTAACGGCTTGAGAATGTTCTGGAATGGTATGGTCGCCATTGTTGTTATTAGGCTCATCCGGTTCGGTGCCGGGTTGGTGGGCCCCATTGAGAATTTGGGTACCGTTTTCATGTGTCAGGTTGGGGTTGTCGTCATTTCTTGCTTCCATTTCCTGAGCATGATGGACCGCTCCGGCGGGGGGTACGCGACCCCGTCGAAGGTAGCCGCCATTGTTACCAGCAATCTCAACTACGACTTCAGGGTTTACATTAGGATGCGTAGCCTTTTGATGAGATTTGATTTGTTTAATGGTGCCAGTGGTTTCGCGACATATTCTGCACGCGAATATCACTTGTTTCTGGTGAATTCTCTTGAGATGTTTATTGAGATCGTTATGGTTTTTATACGCACGCGGCGGTTCACATACGTTGCACATAGGGTCTGTAGTTAATGGATATAATAACGGGTAGTTTTCAAGTTCCATTTTCTTTCACTTTTACCACAAGCAATACTTCACTTTACTCACAGAATACCGGGAAAATACACTGGACACCCTTGCACGAATTAAGCTGATAAGAACAGATACTACACTTTGATCTTAGCCATAGGCCGAGAAGCGAATTTATGTTTGATTGTTTTAAGATGGGCCGATCCTGGAGGTACTGCAATACCAGGCCAACCCGCGACGGAGGTGGAGCAAGCCCCTAACCTCCGTCAAGTTCCAAAAATCAGTTTAATATACTGGACCCGCATGCGGGTCGTATCAGATATTAAGCTGATAAGAACAGATACTACACTTTGATCTTAGCCATAGGCCGAGAAGCGATAACTTGAAACGGTTTTGCGAGCACTTATAAACAAATGAGGATTTACATTGATGGGGAGATGTGACGGCGGTGTCCTCTAGCGGTATGTAAACATGCTGAATCATCAACTTTTTCGTAAACAAGAGAAATAAACAGCGACATCTTTGAAGAAGCTATTACATTCACTACTGAATACTAGTTTCAGAGTTTTCCTTTCCTTTATCGGCCTAGTTGGTCTAGTGACTAGCGTATTTGCCTTTAGATCCAAGGGTCGCGGGGTCAGTGAGATTTTTCGAGTAGGGAAAAATCTGAACGTGCGCCTTTTGTCGGATAAGAAGTAAAGCCGTAGGTCCCGTGCCACTGCGATGTGTGACACGTTAAAAATCACCACTGGAATTACCACAGATAGGCAAAATTCTTAGTTAGGGTGTACAATGGACCAAATGTGGCCTAGGTGCATAGAGATGCTTGGTATACCGCGTCCTAGATCTCGCTCTTTCAGGTACATACATACATACATTTCCTTTCCTTTTCTTTCCATATCCAAAGCGTAACATCACCACTACGTTTCTCATTTGTTTAAAATACACAAAACCTCCATTAACATGGAAATCATCTACCACAATTCACATACCAAGAAAGGACAACAGATCTGATATAAATAACAAGCGCGCAGTTTCTTCAAGTTTAACTATTTACAAAATGTATGCAAGTTTTACATAATATAGAGTCAAGGGTTTCGCTAACATTCAGGCACCGCCTGAGGGCGGCACTTCGCACAGTAAATTTTGATGACAACACCGGGAACGGGCGGCATTAAAAATTGTGTCTGAGTTACAAGCTGGTTGCTTACAAATAAAATAAGATCCTTCATCCCAACCGGAAGAACTTCGTGCCATTTGATGATGTCATCCGTCACAACTATTTGTGAGAAAATCTAATAGATGAGGTTCGTAAAGGCAGTCGAAACATAGCAGTAGCGTGAGTGGATATCTCGAATGCCATTACAGCATCAGATATTACTCAAATATGCCAGCATTGCAGTTCTATGCAGTAGGTGATACTTTTAACACTGTCATTGTAGATCTTAGCATTATATATATCAGAATTCGAAAAACCACTGGATATACCACCAAAATTGCGATTAGAAGTGGGGTAAAGCAGGGGTTCCAATTATCGTAGCAAAAATATGATACTTTTCGATTCTCTATAAGTCAGGAGGAGTTTCTTTCTGGTTTACAAGTTTCAGAACAGAAATGAAGTATCAAACATCTGAACAAATTTGAGAAAATCTTTTCGGTGCCAAGATGCCATGTAGCAGTTTAGTGATGATGGGCCAGAGGTACAGATTGGGACAACACTTATCACTAAAAGCAAACAAAGAAAAGCAACGGAATTGATACGCTCAGAAAGAGAAAAGCTTAGAGCTGAGCATTTGAGCCGATTATAAAAACAGGGTAAAACGTTCAGATGCTTCAGCGCTGACCCCATTAGTGGGCATTTTCTTCAAGAGGGACGCTACGCCAGATTTGCTCATAAAGCCAGACTAAACCTGTGCTATTTAGAACTAATCAACGAAGGAAAGATCAGCTGAAAACGTACAAAAAATGTAGCCACGAGTTTGAAACATTTTCACACGTACTGTAGCATTGCATGATCCAGGATCAGAAAGCACAGATACCTACACGCGGAAAACTAGTAGATGTCGTAGAAACAAATTGACGTATTACTGCAAAATAACAGACACAAATCAAGACTCAATGCTCCCACAGGAAATATCACAGTGCTAGATTTATCTGTTTGCAACCCATTACCCAAACCTAGTACCAAAGAGCAGTATATTATATACTGCTCTTTGCTAGTACCTACCTACCTTGGAACATTCTTTTCCATCTATACGATAACAATCATTAACCCATAAAAATAGAAGTTCTTGATACATATGACAACCAAATAAATAATATCTATACCCAACTGGAAAATTAGTGAAACGAGTTTTCAGAAATAAACGTTCTCTATTGGTATATTACGGGTAGAAATTAGGCAAACCTATAAACTGTCTGTTCAACGGGTTGCCCAACTTGCAACGCCTTTAATTTACCTCGTCCAATGAACAGAAAACATGATGTTGCTCAAATCATGGTCTACTCGGATTTAATTTTGAGCACCTATTATTGCACAAAAACTATTATTTAACTCCTAAAAAGCCTAGTAACTTTTTTTAATTCCAATCTATCACTAAGATATGGGCATCAAAGTTGTTTAAGTAAGTTCACTAAAATGTAAATAACTTTTTTATTGTTTGTCCCATGTAATAAACTCCGTTGCTTTGGAAAGCTAACAGCTCAATCTCAATTTCCAGTCACGAAAAATGCACAAATGAGTATGAAAAGCGGATGAAACCTGACCAAAAAGTGAAAACGTTTGTTAAAAAATTTGTAAATTAGTTGTATGCATTAAATTGTCATTTCTATTCAAATTTTTGTTAGGTAACTTTAAATATTCAATTTTCGAAAAAACTTGGACTTATTTTTTGGAAAACAGAATACTAGTTGGGAGCTGCAATAAGAAACTTATGTTCATGATCTCGTTTTCATAATGTACAAATTTTCATTTCCGGTTCAGATTTTATCAACTTTTACACTCAATCGTACATTTTTGTCGACTGGAAATTGAATTTTAGCCACCAGAACATAAATAGACATATAACTGCTTAAAACAATTAACAGATATTTAAGTACATATTTAAACAGTGCAAAAATTATTTTAAAGAATTGGTTATAAAACTGCCAAGTAAAGCAAAAATATGGTACTATCAGCCTATATTTATTATTTATTTAGATTTAATTTTGTGAATTTTTCACTTTATTACAAACTACCATCGTTTAAGAATTTAATGAACACAACACTAATGTAACGATTTATCAGATTTTTTTAAATCGGAACAGTTTTGTTTCAATTTTAATTTGCCCAACAACAGGATGTTATGAGCTAATAAAAAAAAAGTACTAAACATATTGTCACTTACAACTATATTTCGTTTCATATGAAATGCACCAGCCATTAAAAATAAAGCTACGGGTTTAAAACATTGCTAAAATAATGTTTCATTATTGCGTTTGAGATGATCAGGTTTTCATAAAAAAAAGTTTAACAATAATAAGAAAACAAAATTAATAATGTGTAACATTGCCATGAATAGCAATGCAAGCATTTAATCGTCGTGGCATGCTTTCTATCAAGTGGTCATGTTCTCTTGGGGTATCTCGTTCCATATAACCTCAAGTTGGTGTCTCAGCTCGTCTAAGTTGTTAGGAGCTCTTGGCAATAATCTTAGTTGCTGGCACATCATATTCTTAAGATGTTCGATTGGCGATTAGTCCGGTGCTTGGTGGTGGTACGTTCTGGTAATGTTTCCAGTGTGTGGACGTTTGGAAATACCGTTTGGCAACCTCTGCATGAATGGTACCAACACCGGTTCCAGGACGTTATGAATGTAGCGATGAGCATTTAAAGAGCCTAGGACGAACACAAGAGGTGATCTTCTACAGAAATAAATCGCTCCCCAAACCAAAACTCCGGGTGTTAAAAGCTGTATTTCGTCTTTCTCCTCGGTATCAACGTACCTTCCTACAGCCATCTTTCGCCTACAAACAACAAATTGATAAGAGACAGTAAACGAACACCACAACTACTCGATTTTTTTAAATGGAAATAGTGATCATTTTATTCGCAATAATAAAACATTATTTTGGCAAATTTCCAAACACGTAGCTTTATTTTTAATGGGCGGCGCATTTGATGTGAAACTGAGCATACATTTAAATAAATTAGCTGCTTCACTGAGCAGCAAACCTTCACTATTCAAATCAACAATGGAAACAAAAATCAATTTCTGGTAATAAAAAACTTTATTCCAATTATTTAAAATAAGACTTCCAAAGTCATATTTATTTAATGCCAATCTGGAGTGCCTCCCCAATTTGGCTGGGCGGGTTGGGAAGCAGTTGCATTTGCAGCCCAATCGTCCTGGACTTGGGTAGCCCAATCGTCAGATGCAGCAGCAAATGTTGCTGGAGGTGCACCTGCAGGGGCAGGGGGAGCACCAGCTGCAGGCGCAGGGGGTTCTTCAGTCCATTGCTGGGGCTCAGACCAATCCAACTCTGGTGGCTCATGAGCCACAACTTCGGGCTTAACAGCAACCAATTCTTTGGCTGCTTGTTCTTCCTTCTCGGCTTCTTCAGGTTCCCTGTAGAAGTACAGATCGACTACCACATCCCACTTGGTTTCACGAGGGATTTGACCGCGGAGGCGCAAGACCTGGAATTCATCGGGGTTAATTAATGACTATGCTTGAAGATGTATTTTCATAAATAAGCTAGTATAGAAAATCAGGTGGAAAAATTATTTAGAATCATGGTTTGATTCAGACATGTTGGGAAACAGTTTTTGTCATCATTTGTAATATCAAATTAAATTTGTACGCTTACAAATTACAATATGAATGCCTACCTCTCGGGCAAGCAGCCACCACATCAAACCAATGCTGTGAGGGGCCTTGTTGTTGCAAGGGATGGCAATGTCCACAAAACGCAAAGGTGAATCTGTGTTGGTGAAAGCGATTACAGGAATGTTGACATAAGAAGCTTCAGTAATGGGCTGGTGGTCAAAAGCGGGATCTGTTACAATCAACAGACGGGGTTCACGGAAAGCAGCCTGAATCTGATTGGTGAAGGCACCTAAAAAAATGCAAAGAAAAATTAGTAGTCTATTAAAACACAAATGTAAAATTTTATTAACTACATAGTTTCATCAGTACTGTGAAAATGAAATCATCAATTATCATAGGTTCCTTAGACAGTAGGATCATCATTAGTACTTATCAATGTAATGAAGACATTTAAATTCAAATGTTAAATTATTAAACCTCCTATCAAAAAAAATCTGCTAGAAAAGGGTCAGGCTTAGCGTTTTCTTAATGAAACTTAAAATAAGTATCGAGAAGTGCCCCCCTTCCCCAGCAATCTTATTCAACTGTCCTTATTAGTAAATCCCAGGAAGCTTTGTTTATGAAATTCAGTCTATAATAGTAAACATTCAATAACAAAAAATTACTAACCAGGAGTGAATCTTCCAGCAATGGGTGTTGCTCCAGTGTGAGTGGCAAACTTCAAAACGGCACGTTGACCGTAAGACCTGCAAGAAATGGCAAACACTTCACTTGGATGTTCAATAGCAACAATTGCTCTGGCAGCAAGCAAAAGCTTTTCCCAGGTACGACGCAAGTTGAGGATGTGCACACCATCAGGGCGACGCTTGTAGATATATCTGAAAACAACACTCTGATCAGATAATTTGCTACCACTAAATTAAAATTAAAAAGTTCTTTAAAACGTTAATAAGTACAGATTTATATTTGTTAATTGAGAAAGTTTTAGAAACAATAAATGTGAGAAGGTGAAACATAACCTCACTTCCTTGTTTGTTTCAATGCTCATTTATTATAAAGTACTCACTGTTCCATCTGGAAATCTACATTGTTGGTTCCAAGATGCGTGCAAGCCGCTAACATCTTGGTGACATCATCTTCCTTAAGAGACAAAACGTCCAAACCTCCCGACATTGTTTCACTGTTTTTGAGCTACGTAAACCTGTCGACCAAGAAGCACAAAAATTTACAATTAAAACGTTAAGCATACGCAAATTTACATCTAATCTAATTAAATACTTTTAACATGAAACAATCAAATTACAAAGTTTACATCAACTGTGATAGCACATGCCAACAGTTGTCAATAAGCATTCATTTTGAAAAATTGCCGTTTATCATCATTCATTAACATTGATATCAAATTCAGGGGCATCTCTTATACAAAATATTTAAAAGTAATTACTTAAAATTCGAGGATGGCTGAAATAAATTGAAGAAAATTGGGAAGACAAAAACTTACGTGATCTAACGCCACTGGGAGCCGTATGTAAGAGAAATATTTCAATTTTAAGTGTTGCAGAACGTGGCGGCGAATGTTGGTATTACTACAAGAGGGGGAAATTCAAATTCAACTTAGTATATCCTCTAAAATCAAAATCTCGAATGCATATTTACGTGGCGTAACTAGGGGGACAACAATCCTGTTATGCTGGCGGGAGGGAAATCCAGGGAACCCCACATGACTTAAAAGTTTAGATATCGTTAAATAATGAAATTAAAATATGTACCATTGCGGACAAAACAAATGGAAACACCAACATTCATCTAGTGCTCGTTTTTTTATTGATTTTAAACTTTGTAATTATACCTTTCTTGGCATACTGACTTAAAAAAAGTCACAAAGTCAGGGGCATCTCATTATACAACATTTTTAAATAAGTTTCATTTTAATTAAGTATAGTTTTATTAAAATAGTGGAAACGTTTAAAATTAAATGTAAAGTATATTCAACAGAACTATAAATTCAACTAAGGTACAAATTTAAATAAATAATTAATATTTTGTAGCAGCTCCATTTTTTTCTAACACCATGTGTAATCTTTTATTCAATGATAGAACCATCAATGCCTAACATAATTTTCATCAAGATGATGCCGCGCTTCCTGCATCACCTCTCATAATTCTCCTCTATTTTTAGGTCTAATCTGTCGAGAATGAATTCTTTTTAAAAGAAAGGCCCATATGTTTTCAATTGGATTCCAATAGGGACTTTTTGAAGACCATTCTAATAAATTTAGCCCGCTCTCATCCTGAATCCAGTCTTTAACAATTCTGGATGTGTGAACAGGGCAATTATCCTGTTGAAAACTCAAATTGTTTTCTGGAAATCTGTAAATAACAACAATTGGTAACATAATGCTATTCCATATATTTCGGTAAGTCTCCCGTGTTAGATGATTTTCTATAAGTATTGAAGCAAGTGCCTCGACTTCCTGAACTTATCCAAGCCCATGCGTAAACTGAAAACCAGCCACTTATTTAATCTACGAACATATCTTTCCTCAAACCGTTGATTTCTGGGTCTATATACCCGAATTCTCCCATTATTGTACAATTGGAAAACCTTTTCGTCCGAAAAAACAACTCTACTCCAGAAGTCGCATCTACTCTCTTTAGATATGGGAGTGCAAATCCTGCTCTAATTTCTTTATGCTCTTCAGTTAAAAATTGTTTTCTTGCAGCTGCGCTGTTAATAAAATCAGCTTGACATACCTATAAGTCTATCTGCAAATCTTCTTCATTAGATACTTTTGGACGTCCCGATCCAAAACGACGTGCAACATCATGTTGTTGATTTTTTTGTAACATTTAAATGACTGGGCATTTTCACACAATCAATTTATTGTGACATTGACAACTAATTGCCAACTATGATTCGAAGACATGATTACGTATTTACAAAGGAAAAAAATTGGTGTTCCCATTTTTCTGTCCATTACTGTAAGTACCTACATTTCAATATATTTTGCTTCTATTATATTATATTATACAGGGTGATTCATTAACCTCTTTACAAACTTTGGCAATGAAAACTAGATGCAATTTCATGAAGAAATGTTCATATGAATGTAGGTTCTATCTTTCTTTGTTAAGAAGTTAGCTATAAAGTTTTTAAAATAATTATCTCTTTGAACACTAAATATGCGGACATTGATTTTATCTACGGATTTTGTAATGGAAACGCTCGTAATGCATACAGAGAATATCGAAACAGATTTCCTAATAGACGTCAACCGGCACATTCAATATTCAGTACAACCTTTAGAAGACTTCACATAATGGGTACATGCCGTTCCTCTTAGGTCCATTCGCCCGCATGATGTAGGTAACTATTGAAGATCTTGAAAACGTTATGATTGCTGTAATTGAACAACCTACATCGTGAGAGGCTGCACCCTTATCATTGACAAAGTGTACGAGCATTGCATCATGGAGATGCTCAACAGCGATTACATTTTTGGCACTGAATTTTGCAACACGCCCGAGATAACAACTTTATTTCAAAAATTCTATGGTCAGATGAATCCCATTTCTCAAGAGACACAATTTCCACAATGACCATATTTGGTCTCTGGACAACCCACACGCGACCAAAGCGCGTAATTACCAGCAGAGATTAAGTGTAAATGTTTGGAGTGGTTTATTTAACAGAACACCATTTGGAAATATATTTGATGGAACTTTAAATGCAGAGAGGTACCATAATTTTTTGAGCACCACTTTTTTGATCTTCTGGAAGATGTTTCACTCCACCTGATGCAAGATATGCGGTATCAGCATGACGGGGCTATGCTTCACCGAGGTAGATAAGTGACTGAATAGCGGCATACTCATTTTCCAAATAAATGGATTAGTAACGGAGATCCTATACCATGCCCGCCAAGATCACCCGACTTAAATCCTTGCGATTTTTATTTATGGGGTCACTGCAGAGGATTCAAGATGCTGAAACTCATATTAGAAACAATACGAATTTATTACACGTGCAAGAGAGTTTAGTTTGCCGTTGCCAGTTGTGTATCCAGGAGAATGGACTAATTTTTGAACATTTACTGTAGTCTTAATGTTGCTTTCTGTTTATTACAATAAATGTGTTTGATTTTCTTAAAATATGATAACTCATTAGTGTTCAAAGAGATAATTATGTTAAAAACCCTATAACTTCTTAACAAAGAAAGATAGATCCTACATTCATATGACCATTTCTCCGTGAATTTACATCTACTTTTCATTTCCAAAGTTTGTACAGAGGCTAATGAATCACCCTGTATATCAATACAAGTAAATTACGCCTCAAAAATTAAAAAAGACCCTAGATTACAATGAAGTGAAAGCTGTGTCAGGTAACGTTAAATCAAATTTTAAATTATTTAGAACAAATCCTGGTTAATTTCAGTTAGAAGTCATTGCTATTTGTTATAAATTACAAATATCACAAAAATTGATATTAAAACGGCAATCTAAATTTAAACAACATTTTGATGATTTAAGTGAAAATTGTCGAGGATTTCCAAGCATCTCTATGCACTGAAGCTCTTAGCTTATTGTACACCCTATGAATTTTGTTTGCCTGGAAGTAGTTCCAATCTCAGTAGTGATTTTTAACGTGTCACCAGTGAAAGATGTAATTCAATCAAGTAACTTAGCATTAGGTATCTAAACCAGTGATTCCCAAAGTAGGCGAGAGCGTCCTCTTGTGGGGGCTGGATAGATCCAAATCATACTACACATTAACGAAACCACTAGTAAATGATATTATATTAAGAAATTCTGAGATAATTAATATTATGGTGATCATTTTAGCAAATTGTTAATTCTTAAGTAAAAATACATATATACCAATATTTACTAAGACCTATTTAAAATAAACATCACAGCTGCAGTTTTCTGAGCTAAATTTCTTAAAGTAAGTCTACCATACATCTTTGTTTCTAGTCCTGGTATTCCAATCAGTTCATACATTTTCCTTAGTTTGTGATGCCTCTTACCCTCAAGAAAACAATTTGTTTTTAACATGAAACTAAACTATTGTTACAAAAAGTACTAGAGCGATTAACCTGGAAATATTCATTGAAATTAATACGATGTATGAAAAAAGTTTATCTTCAAAATATTAAAACAAATAATAATTTTTAATTTTTATAAAAAAACTTTCTCATGAACTTCATTTCCAAAAAAGATGCATATATTTGTATTGGAAGTACCTAAGATTTTAAAAAATCCTAAGTTAACCCTATATAATCATGCTTCAATTAATAATCCCAACCCTACCTACTGCTGTAATGCCCTTTAAAATTTAACATTCAATGTATCAAGATATGGCAAAGGTCCATCCATTTTTACATCCGGTACTGTATTTACATCCTATTATATAAATTTACATAAAGCTGTCGAGTTACTGTTGGGATTATGCTTGGTCAATATTTATAATTTACTAATTTTATGAAGCAAAGGTTCGAATTTATTTTATGATATTTACCACAAATTTTAATCACCACTAGATAATTTAAATATACTTACAATTTTTGGTGAAGTGGTTACAAGGAAATATACATTATTAATAAATTATATGCATATTATGATTAATGCTTACTTTAAACACTCACATTTTAATCCTCTATTAATTGGAAATTTGCAAATGTAATATTCTATTTGAAATACAATGACAAGACCCTGCTCAAAGCAAACCAACCATATTATAAATCGAAAAGCAATTTTTCATTATGTACCACATCATTGTAAATACAGTTTTTTCTACCTTAAGTAAATTAGGAGGTATTGTAAAAATACACACTAAATGGACACCCTTTATAACACCTTCTCACAAAACCTTCCTTATTTATACAGGGTGTCCCAAAACTCTTGGGACATAGAGCTACCACGTATTCTAGAGGTCAAAAGAAGTCGATTGGACCCAACTTTGTCATATACCAAAATGTACCGTTTGTCCGTGAGAGGAGTTCAAAGTTTACTTAAAAAATCACATTTTTGTATGCTGTTCAGAAACGTGTGAACCAATTTTAATGAACTTTGGTACCTGGGCACTTCAAAGGAAGTCACTACTTTCAGTAATAAAAGAAACCCAAAGAAAAATTGGAGAAGGGTTAAAACCACCCCCACCCCCTGATAAATTTGTTCAGAATGTTTTTTTTAAGGTCAAGACTTATTCATTAGCTTCATTTTTTGACTCTTGTAAAAACTCCGTAATTCGTATAGTTTC
>JABXWE010022474.1:0-10951 GCA_014611495.1 Limonius californicus
AGAGGAGTTCAAAGTTTACTTAAAAAATCACATTTTTGTATGCTGTTCAGAAACGTGTGAACCAATTTTAATGAACTTTGGTACCTGGGCACTTCAAAGGAAGCCACTACTTTCAGTAACGAAAGAAACCCAAAGAAAATTGGAGAAGGGTTAAAACCACCCCCACCCCCTGATAAATTTGTTCAGAATTTTTTTAAAGATGATGATACGATTCTATGCTTTTTTTTAAGATGAAGACTTATTCATTAACTTCATTTTTTGACTCTTGAAAAAACTCCGTAATTCGTATAGTTTCGATGAAAAAACATGTTTACTCAAACACTGATAACCGATATTATTATTGCAGGTTTAATAATTGTATTACAAAATTTAGTTGGCCGTAGGCACAAAAATAAATAGTATATTCTTCAACGAATATAGAATGACAGCTATTATCCACGAGGGTGAAAATGCTGTCACGAGCCGAAGGCTGTGGGATGGTGTTATGCGACAAAAACTAAACAAAAAGTTCCTCTACCATTTATCCATCAGACCACTATTTTTCGAGCTACCGCGGTTTTAAATCTGAAATCGCAGAAAAATGTGTTGAATCTCAACTTATGAATGTTTAATCAGTTGGTTAAACTTAATAATAAAAAATTTTTAAAAGCAAAAGAGGATTCAAACTATAATTATGATGAGTACTTAATTACAACATTTGTTCAAAATGTCCGCCGTCTGCTACTAAACCATCTGCGTACCATCTCCGGTGTTATTTCTCGCGCTGCTTGAAACACGCGGTTTTGCAGCTCGTTCAGATTGGCCACTGGTGTTTTATAGACCAACGATTTCAGGTAACCCCATAACAAGTATGACGTTAGATCGGGCGAACGAGGCGGCCAAGCAATTGGACCGTCTCTGCCAATCCAGTGGTCAGGGAAATAATGGTCGGGGTAGTCACGTACACCGGAGATGATACGCAACTCTGTTCGAGCAGTACAACTACGTGCTGAAGCTTGTTTAGTGGCAGATGGCGGACATTTTGAACAAATGTAATTACGTACTTGTCATAATTATAGTTTGAATCTTCTTTTGTTTTTAAAATTTGTTATTATTAAGTATAACCAATTAATAAATGTATGGTCAAAAGTGTTTCCTTTCAGGAAAAGAGCTTCTCAAAGATTCTTTAAGAAACGTCTAAATATAGGCAACTCAATTTACTACCTACTATTTGTTTCCATAACGACGGAATTAGAATGTGAAAAGTTGGAAAGAGGGCTTTATTTATCCTGTATTCATTGTAAAGTAAATCCAAAGTGACAAACACGTAAAAACTTGTCTGGCTTGTGATAAACTACTGAATTGGGAGAGGTTTAATTGAAGCAGTTAGAAATTTTTGTAATTAGAAGGCGTTTAAGAATTTCATTTACCGCTAAATTAAATTTTTGCGTTTTCA
Organism: Limonius californicus; assembly: GCA_014611495.1. Taxonomy (NCBI): domain Eukaryota; kingdom Metazoa; phylum Arthropoda; class Insecta; order Coleoptera; family Elateridae; genus Limonius; species Limonius californicus. The sequence continues at coordinate 1,436 of JABXWE010022474.1, forward strand.
CTTTATCATAGGGTATAAAAATTATAAACAAGTACCGCCTCATGCAAAAAAAAGAACTGCAAACGCATAAACCATTTAAAAAAGTACTAATTTATTTCAGAATACCCAACAATTATTTAAATCAATTTTAACATAACTGAAAAAAACAAAAAACAGTTCATCTCAAAAGTGAAAAGTGGATCACAATAAATGTTCAAAATGACGACCACCACTGAGAACACAAGCTTCTGCACGCCGAAGCATTGAATTACGTATCCTTGCGAAAACGGATCTTGCCGAATCCTATCGACAGCGTCTTCAATGCGTACCCTTAATTCGCCAACTGTGTTCACTGGCGTAGTATAAATTAACTGTTTCATGTAGCCCCACAAAAATAAATCACAACTATCCCCCGTAAATAAGAACGACATCAGTAAGTTCAATGTTCGTAAAATTTTCCATTTGGGTAGAAACACTGCTAGCCAGCTTCAACAACAGACTGAATAGAAATTACTGACCTACCTAATGGTATTGGTTTGTGGCAGGTGATAAGAAATTTTTTTGCACTTCTATCTTACTCTCCTTTGCAGAACATGTCTATGGTGTGTTCCTTTATTTCTAATAATTTTAGAGATATTGAACAATAATGTTTCGTAATTGTTACCTAGCAGCTCATGAAAACAAAGAAACCTAAGACACGTAAACATTGTTATGTTCGACTAATAGGTCAACAGTATTTAGAATTTTTAGAAAATCAAATTGTTCCTGCTCTGGAAGAAGAAGAAGGGGAATTAGCTAATAACATTTGGTTTCACTATGACGTGACACCTCCCTATTATGTTCGGTACTTTTTAAACCAAACGTTTCCAAATAGGTAGGTAGCGCAGGGGTGTTATTAAATGGCGCGCTTGTTCTCCGCACCTGGATCCATTGGATTTCTTTCTTTGGGGACATTTATAATCTAGAGTTTATATTGAACGAAGAACAGGAAAAACAGACTCAGAGTTATTGGTGAAATAAGAAGAATTCTTGCAGAGCATCTTGTTAATGTAACTGAAAGATTTGTACATAGTGTTACGGGCCAAATGAGCTTTTTCGTCGACCCCCAACAGGAAATGTGGAGAAGGCCTTCAGCTTAGCTCAGAGGAGTAGGGGTGGTTCACGAGAAACGCTCACCTAGTTGGGTACACAGTAGGTCAAAATAAGCGGGCGCCACCTTCCAAATCACAGCTGATTGCAGGTTCTCGTGGAAGGCCGAGAAGCCAGCAGCTTACGGGAATCGGACTCACCTTTATTGTGTCTCTTTCTGTATATAAAGACATTGAAGAGAAATGTAATTCTACCGCTGTTTGAATTTGGTAATACATGAAGTACAAGAAAAGTATCCAAAACGGTAATAATTGTAGTTAAACACAGAGGGAAGCTTGAACGTTCAAACAGGATCGGCTCGCCGCCACTGGCTTGCGACATTTACTTTAATGAACAGATCTACGCAGCCAGCGACGTTCTTGTTTACAGAATTAATTAAACTTTAACCGTAACGAGGATTGAAATACTGGGCAACTGAAGGTTGTCTCACTTTTAAGAAAAACAGTGCACAGTACAAGTTTTACCTCAGTTTTCTCTTCGGTACGGAGTAGAGAGAGGCATAATTGGGGTGCTCCTAGGTTCTTCGGGAAGCAGGAAAAATTCGTAGGCACGCCCCTGAAGACTGGATCACGAGGGATTCACAACGCTACGGCCAGGGCTTTCTTTAACGAAGAAAAGAAGGACGGGAACTTCAAATGCCAGAAATCTCCGCCGCTGCATAGGATGGTCACTTGCAACGGCTCAAAGGAGACCGTCACGAGGTTGACAGCTTCTATTCTGACACAAGTCGATAGAACAATTTCAATGAATTGTCTTTACAAAAAGCTGACACTCTGCTAATATTTTTAATCCGATCCAAGTCGAAGATTCTTTTGCCTAAGGCAAAAAACGAAACGATAAATTCATTTAGCAGAAGAAAGCAGCTAACAACCCGGTTTCCAAAAACCACATCCGTCCACTTCCCCTGGCCGCAAAAACTCCCACCCAACGAAATTGTTCTAGAACAGTCTTCTTGCACGTGTGTCTTCCGGAGAATGCCATGCCATGTGCCACCCGGTAATAAATCATACTACGAAGCATTATTGTTGAGTATTTTGTTAAATATTTCCAAAATTATTAAAAATAAAAGCATCCAACTTTATATTCTGATTTCGCAAAAAAAGAATTCTATCGATATACCAAAAAATGTACATGGGGATTCTATTTAAAATCAAAAAAGTTGGTGTAATATACGGCTAAACCGGAAATTTTTTGAAATCGCCAGTACCGTCATTGCAAATACAAACTAAAACCTAGAAAATCAACAACAATCAAAGCATCAAATTTACAGACAAATTTACAATGACAGCTATCAAATGTCAAGAGATAGGTTAACAGACAGTAATGCCAACTCCAAGTTGTCCGCCTTGGCCTACTTTCGTTAATTTTTTTGATCGCACAGTAAGTTGTTTGTTGAAATACCCTGTATGTCTACCAAGTTGGGTATTTTTTATTTTTATTTCTAGCAGGGTTCTTTAATTTGAGAGACTTATTCGGAAACTAAAGGCCGTTTAAATATTCCCGCCGAATAAGGGGCTTAGTCAATTAGGGGTGCTTGAGTGATTGATGAGCTAGCCTCCCGTCATTTTACCGTGGTTCTGTCATTGTACTGAGTTGTATAATAAAGCGCTAAAATTAACACTGCAATTGGAAAGCCCACCAAGTGTGAAGCGAATGAAAACTCGGACACTGGTATAACAATTTCAGAGAATAAACGTGCATGATGAGAAACGAAGTGGGGGAGCTGTTGTTAATGAAGACCTTGTGAAAAAAGTGGTCAAGAAAATTCGTGAAGATCGACGTTTCATGATGTCGGAAATGTATGTATGTATGAAATTATCACGAACAGGCTATAGTACCACAAACTTTGTGCGAAGTGGCTGCTAAAGATCTTAACGGATGTTCACAACAACAAGCGAATGACCTCTGACCTTACTGCATCGGTATGATATTGGTGGCGATGAGTATCTGATTTACATTGTGACTGGCGTCGAGACTTGCAGTTCATACACATATGTTGAAACCAAGCAACAATGAATGCAATGGAAACATACGAGTCCTCTAAAGCTAAAACGTTCAAGCAAACGTTCGAGAACCGAAAGCTTATGGCTTCTGTTTTTTTTTTTTGGGATAGAAAAGGCGTATTGTTGGTTGATTTCTTGGAACGACAATTAATGCAGACGTGTATGGTGAGACCTAAAGAAAGTTGAGAAGAGCAATTACAAACAAATAACGGGGATTGCTGACCTCTTGAGTCGTAAGTCACACGCTGCGGTTCGCACTGCACAACTCATTGAGCAATTCAATTGCAAAATGTTTAACCATCTCCCATACAGTCTCACTTAGCACCCATTGACTATCGCCTCTTAAGATTTTTTTTAATAATCCGTTTTAACGACAACCACCTCGAAACGACGCGACGGTACAAAATTGGTATTCGTCACAGGCGGTAACTTTCTATGACGAATGTATACTTGTACCACGATGTGATAAATATTTAAATTTGTATGGTGACTATATACAGCCGTGTGTCGTCTTATTTGATGGGTGGCCCTTTGCAGTACGAACCACCACAACACTTGTATAGTTATATTGCTCTCTTTCTACCTCCTTAGTTCGCATAGGCTATTAGAGCGAGCGCAAGTCTTGCAGATTACCGCTCTAAAGTTTATGAAATGCACTGCGGTGACTTATGAAACGAAAATAAATAGCACTTACACTGTTCAGTGGTTCCAAAACAGGTGATTTCTAATGTTACTTTTCAGATGAAGAAAAAGATTTTATGTAATAAATACCTTTTTCAAAGCAAATTTAGTTCTTGTTCTCCCCGGAATTTCAAAGAATGTTGTTTACGTTTAAAATAACGCTGGAATGACACATTAATATGCAATTATCATAATGCACGCAGTTAATACATTAGTTTCTAAGAAAGGTAAGTAATTAGTCCTCATTTTAGTAAAATTTTCCAGTGCAGTTTCTCTTTGATGATCAGAAGACACAGTGCTAATATTTGTGTGTAGAAGTGAAATTTGTGAACTTTTTGCAACAGTTGTTCGATTGTTTGTGAAAATTTATTAGTATACAATGGCAACAAAACTAGGTCACTTGTGACTGCAATCTAAACAGTTAGTGCTTAATATAATAAATTATTTTAAAGAAGAACGAATAAACGGTGAGCCTTTGATTTCTGTTGATAAGATTCAAGAAAGAAGTTCAAATATAAGCCTAAGCGGATATGTAAGGCGACAAAGAAGATATACTAAGCGCACCAAAGAAGCGCCTTATGAGGAAACCAAAAACTGCTGATGTTGATGAAAATATAAAAATGGATGTTCGGGATGTCATTTACAACTTTTACGCCAGTAGCACGCCTTTTACACTAAAAACTTTGCGAGAAGCTATGAAAGATCGCGAGATTGATATAGGACTACGAGCTCTTTCCCGGCTTTTAAAAAACTGTGGTTTTAAATATAAAAAGGACTGCAATCGACGGCTTCTTTGTGAAAAAAACATGTGTTGTTAATCAAAGAATTCACTTCTTGAAGTCGTATGTAAACAATGCCCATAAAAACTCATTAAAAGTAGTTTTTCTGGATGAAACGTGGATTTATTCAAGAGGAGGTGTTCGAAAATCTTGGCAGGACGATTCCAAGAGAAGCGTGAAGAACAAATCGGGTCTGAAGGAAAGCGTTTTATTGTCTTACATGCTAGTTCATCTTTATTAAAGGTTCAAGTTTAATTTTTTCTTACAAGTCCAAAAGTGCCGATTATCACGACAGTATGAACAACGAATCTTTCGAAAAATGGGTGCAAGAGATGCTGATACCGAATTTGGAGGAGCCTTGTTTGATTATAATGGACAATGTTTCATATCAATCGCTAGTAGTCGAAAAACAGCCTACTACGCAGTAGAAAAAGGGCGATATCTTAGCGTGGTTGAAGAAACATAACATCCCCTATCCGGCAGATGCATTAAGGCCACAATTACTTGTCATTGCTAAAAAGCATAATATACTTACAATGTACGAGGGTTGATTGATAACTAAGGTCTCCAACAGCGCCGTGGTGCTAGTTGTGGGGATAGAAACAAGTTCTAGCCTGCATTCGGTAGCCTAGTGTCTAGTCTAAACGTGAAAGTTTCAGTTTCCCGTGGCGCGCCGTTGCATAATAGTGTCATTTATCATGAGCTCGACTTCTGAGTTGCGTACCAAGCAACGATCAGCGATAGAAGTTTTAACGCGAGAAGGTTGCGCGCCCATCGAAATTTACATGCGTTTGAAAGCTGTTTATGGCAATGTTTGTATGGATGTGAAGAATGTTCGCCAATGGATTCGACGTGCAAAAATCTGCAATAGGGGCGCGATGAAGGTGTTTGATGAAAAAAGATCAGGACGATCAATTTCAGTGACGCATGAGGAGAATCAAAAACGAGTGGATGCGCTGATTCAAGGAAATCGCCGAATTAAGCAAAGAGAAATTGCTCTGCAACAGGGCATTAATCAAGAAAGAGTGCAGCACATTATCCAGACGTTGAATTACAGAAAAATCTGCGCCAGGTGGGTCCCGCGACAATTCACGAATGTCATGAAAGAACAGAAAAAACGTTTGTCAAGAACTCCTTAACCAGTATCGTCGTCAAGGAGATGATTTTCTAGTGAACATTACAACCGGGGACGAATCTTGGGTTCATCATTACGACCCTGAAAACAAGCGGCAGTCGATGGAATATCGCCACCCTTCATCTCCGGGTGTAAGGAAATTCCAAACAGTTCCCTCAGTACACAAAGTCATGCTCACGATATTTTGGGATGCAAATGGTGTCACTCACACGAAATATCTGCCGAAGGAAACAACAATTAATTCGGCAAGATACTGCGAAACCGTATGAGCACCCAAGAAACGTATCCGTAGAGTAAGGCCGCAAAGGACCACTTTCTGGTTGCACCACGACAACGTCAGACCGCATTGCAGCCACAAAACGACGAAGACAACGACGAACCTGAAATTCACGGTTGTTCTTCACCCTCCGTACAGCCCCGATTTGGCACCTCAGACTTCTGGTTGTTCCCAAAGTTGAAGGAGGTATTGAAAGGTCACCATTTTTCGTCGAATACCGAAGTTCAGGCTGCTGTGTATGACATACATAAGATCTTATAAAATCTTAGTGGCATTGTGAAATTATAGTTTACGAGGTGGAACCTTTAACAATTAATTTGGGTGATGATTCATCGGACAGTGAAGACGGGGAATATGAAGACGACAGCGATTAAACTGTTTTATTAAAATCAAGTGGTTTATGTTAATTAAATGCAGTAATATTTGTCTGCGTCAGTCATTTTTAATTGTGTGCAAAATATGAAACTAATTGAAATTTAATCTTTTAGTCCATGTTATTTAGTAATGATAAAAAAATGATATTTAGTTTGTGCGTGAGTCACTCCGGTTTGTATTTTAAACTTTGTATGTGATTCACCTTTGTGTTCAAATTATTTCAAATACATAATTAACACTGCATTTTTTGTTATTAGTATTTTAGTAGAAATATAATTATTTTAATATTTGAAAAACTCTTATTTAAATTCAAACGTTTAAAAATAAAATTGAATTTCTCGTGCAAATTAGATGCAATAATAATCTTCAAACTGTCTTGTCTTTGATTTATATTAATAATATTAGGATTAAACATGTAAAATATTGGTAAATAAAATGTTGATTTTTAGTTAACTGCAAAGAGGTTTAATTATTGTAGTACATTAGTAGCAACATTTAATTCGACCGATGTTTTTGGTCACTGGTTTCTTGAGCATGTGGCCGCTCATCTTAGTTCAACCGGTTATTTTACCTGACTGCGGACTTCGCACCCGTCAAATAAGACGACACCCTACTATAGAGAAATTGTTAGGAGTGTGTTTAAGATTTAAGCATGATATTTTTTCATCTTTACATTTTTGTTTAATAACCACGCGGCCTTTAATTTCCAAATAATCCTCGTATGTGATATCTTGAAAAATAAAACCGTTGTCTTAGCTTTATTTATACAACTTTTAAAATAATTCTTTGTCACATAAATTGTATCACAATTATTTGTATTCTTGCAGTTTCAATGGTTAAAACTTAACTATAATTCTAACGCTAAGCAATAAGTTGTGGGAATTAAGCTCTGACCAACTTTGGTTTTCCGAAATCACCCTTTACTGCAATATTTATTGATCTTACTGTTGTTATTGTGTAATTATGAATTCTAAAAAGATATTTTAAATATTATTTGCAGGAGACCATTCCACTTCTGCCAAAGCGTTTGCCAATAGCAGTGAGAATTTTGCTTACTTCATGGAGCACTGTAATAATATATCAAATTCCACTAATGATCTGGTTAAAGAGAGTGGCGAGTTCAGTTGTCACAGCAGTGACAATGAATTTTACTAAAACAATTCTAATGCAAAGTAGGTAGACCGGTTACATTTTTATTTATTGATACAGATAATTATTTATTTTATATTTACCTATATACAGAGTGTTTTAGTATATCATCGGCAGGTAATGCATTTTTCTTGTGTACATTACCTTTTTTGTGTCCTCATATTGTTGGCAATTCGTACTCGGTGTAACTTACAAAAAGTGATAGGAAAGTATTGATTTGGTTTGATCTAACTGTAGTTTGTAAGTGGAAAGAACAAGTAAAACCCAACTAGCCGAACAAATGAAAGAGTTAATCTACAGAGTGATTATAAAATAATGCTTGCAGTTGTTTAACACCAAATGATGTACTACCTTTGGAAGATTGTGTGTTCAATGTAAAATGGGGTAAGATTGACATAAGGATGTTATAGAGCAGGCCTGGGCAACCGTTTTGGCTAAAGCGCCACATTAGGAATTCAAAAAGAACGGCGGGCAGCAATTAAAATACTATTTGTAGATACGCGTTATTTATTATCTAAAAATTAATTTCAACGAAAAAGAAATATTCTCTAACAACCAACAAAATTTAATAAGACGAATGGAACTGTTTTACATTTTTCAAAAATTTTTTAATTTCACCGATGGCGGTTTTTGATTAAGTGGGCGCGGGTGCGCCCTCTCCCTGATTAAAATATTAAAATTAATTTTTTCTTTTGTGTATTTAAATAATAATTAAAATGAACTAACTCTGCAAAAGTTTGTTTTCTATAGCTAACATTTTAACGTTTAAATTGTCATCCATTCCGTGATTTTCGCCTCATAGTTCGCGATCGCCTTGCACGATTATATTGGTAGGCGTGAAGGTGGCATCTATTCGGCCCTCACGATTCTCTGTATTCGGAAAACACCGCCTGACCGTACGTATATGATGATTATTGATTAAGCCTTCGTTTAGTGGGTTGAACAGATTCGCCCGCGCTCATAGTTTTCTATTCCAAAGTGCAGTTCGGGACTAGTAAACAATGAATAGTATTAATAACCTTTTAAAGACTTTCGATTGAAGAAAAACTGTTCATTGGTTAATTGATTGTAAAGGGTTTTCATTGAGATCCATGATAGAAAATGTTTGTGCACATGTAGGTTGATACAAAAATAACCAACATTTTTCGAGGGAAATCTTTCAAGTGGGTCGAATTTGTAGGGGAGAGCGGGGTTAACTGGTCCACTTTTTTTAAAATCCCAATAAAAACGTTAATTTAGATTTGATTTCAAATTTGATGGTATACTAAAATCATGTAGTTTTCAGTAATGAGTTCTTAACCATCAAAAAGCTAAACACATAAAATCTAGAAATTGCAGATTATTTTTTTTATTTAGGCGTTTATGGTCCAGTTAACCTGACTGGTCAGGTTGACTGGACCACAAAGAAAACTTGGTAGATAAACTAAAATAAAACAGTTGTATGTACACTTAAATCTGTATTGAAATATAGCATGTTATCATAACGTCCTCGTGTATATTTCAAGGGTTTGGGCAGCACACATATGACATCGTCATGGCCTACGTATGCAGGATCTTCATCTAAGTAGATGAATCTATTAGATGGTAGTTGCCTCTTGAGGAACGCTACTACATACCCATCCAACAATTCTTCTTTTACTTCTGCCGCGTAGTTTCTTGTGGTAGCAGATGTCTTTCCGTGAAGTTTTGCTATTACGAAGTCCCCTATACGAATTTTGTCAGATCTACCCTCTTCATCAGATTCCATAACATCATTAACATCTGATGAGGAATCGTGAATAGAGATGTCTTCTTCGGAAGATGAAGAACTTATACACACTCTACGTTTTACTGTGTTCACTTTTTTTTCAATTTTCTTTTCACATTTCTTTTTTTTTGCGTTTGCCCTTTCTTCAATTTCATGCTTAACTGGGGTGTCCGTCAGAACTAGTGACGAACCCTTTCTTCTGTTTCCAGCTTTAGATTTTCGAGGAGCTGCCTTTGCAAATG
>JABXWE010022476.1:0-14248 GCA_014611495.1 Limonius californicus
TGTATGAATTGTGTAGTATAATGAACTGGGACATACCATTTGCTAATATAAACATCTTTTTAAATACTTGGAAGACCTATGACATTGCTTAAAATCGATAAGTGCATTCAATACACTGCTGAGTTGTAATACTGTACTAAAAATAATTTTTATTGGCTGTGTTATTAGTTATCTGCAATAGTCAATCTATACCATTTCTGCTGTTGTAATTGGTATTAATTGTAATACTAACCCTGATAAGATAACAGTTTTATTTATACAGGGTATCCCCCAAACATATCTTGTAAATTTGGAATTTTGTTCAGGGACTTAAAATAATCAAAAAGTTTATATGGACGTATGGTTTCGTAATCCTTATTATAAAGATATAAAACACTTTGTTTTTTCAGTAACAGAGTAATTTAGTAATGCAAGCTTGGCCGTGACGTTAAGAGTTCTTGAATCAACAATTTTTCGTATGTACTATGTGACTGTTGTGAAGTGTTACTCAACTGTTGTGGTCAACCTGCTTTGGGCAGAGCTGATGGCAATGGGACTGAAACAATACGAATTTATCATAACACATATTCGAATCGTTCTTTGCGTATAGGGCATTTTTATCAAACGACTGAAGGCTCAGAGAAACTAAATAAGTCAAACCAAATAGAGCTGATTAGGGTCATAATGTACCCAAACTTTGAAGCAGAAATTTTGGACAATGTGTTTTAGAATCCAGAAACTAGGATGTGAAGAGTTTTTGCAAACAAATGTTTGTAAATCTACTGGATAAAGAGTACTTCGCGAACAAAAGCTGTACCCTTACCATTTCAAAAAGTTCAAGTTTTAGAGTTACCAGAAAACAATCAGCGACTTCACTATTGCTGTAACTTGCCCAGAATCCTGGATTTTCTGGTTGCATGCTTTATATAGACGAAGCTACCATTACTACAGATGGTTTCCTTAATTTTTACAACAGTCATATTTAGGATACTGATAATCCACATACTGTTCATATTTCCAGAAACCATAGTCAATTTTCGGTTAATATGTGATGTGGTATACTAGGTGATAGTCTGATTGGGACCGTTTCAATTATTTAATCGACTTAGTGACGAGAATTACGAATTGTTTTTAAGGAACTCATTACCTGATCTTTTAGGCGATGTGCTATAAAATACGACGTATTGCACATTTTGAATTAGTTGCAACACAATTGATTGATAACAGATGTCCAACAATAGATTGGAGGAAAAGGTTCAGAATCTTGGTCGCCGAGATCTCCGGATCTAAACCATTCAGAAGCTTACCTTTACGGACATCTTAAAATTTTAGTGCACCAACAGTGAACACAAGAGATGATTTAGTGGATATGATGCAAAATGGAAGCGATTTTGTTAGAAGAGTGCCAGGGATTTTTGAACGAGTTATACAATCGTCAGTGCGCCAGCAGAAGCTTGTATTCAGATTCAGGGAGGTAATTTTGAAAATGTCTGCTTATTTTAAGTCCAGGTATAGATTTCCAAATTTACGATATGCCTTTACGGAACAGCTTGTATATATATTTCGTGTTTCTAAGTTATGTGGATATGATCATGAATCACAAAAACAACTATGGCGATTCCTATATGCCGAAGAGAATAATATAATATGCTATAGTAACAGACACTGAAAAACGCAAACAATAAAGTTAAAATAATGACAGGCGCTTCAGAAGGTGTTCAAGTGCAACAAGGACTACGCCAAGGGGACCCACTATCTACAACTCTCTTTAACTTGGTACTGGAAAGTACAATGGCAGAAAACAAAATAAATGCAATGGACACAATCTTCAATAGTAACCATCAGCTTATGCCGATGATGTAGCAATTTTTGCAAAATCAAGAGGAGAACTGCAAAAACGAACCCAAGGTCTAGAACGAGCAGCAAGGATAAGGGGACTAAGAATTAATGAAGTTCAAACAAAATATATGATAATGGGACACACAGAAAATCTACCCCAAGACCGAGTGCTTAAAATTGTCACCGAAAACAACAAAGAAAGGGTGTTTGAAGGAGTGCAAAGTGCAGTGTATCTAAGAGTTCCTATCAGCGAAAATGGGGATGAAAAAGACGAAATAGGCGCATGGCTGATTAAGGTCGATAGAAGTGCGGGGGCCTTAAACGGTATGTTAAGATCGAAGTCAGTGTCGCGGAGTGCGAAAATTAGGGTGCACAAGACAGTAATTAGACCAAGTGTAACCTACGCGCACGAGCTATGGATAACGAATAAAGATATACAGAGTAAACTAAAGAGATGGGAGAGAAAAATACTGCGAAGAATATACGGGGGAAAGAAGGTTGAGGAAATGTGGCAAAGAAGAAACAATGAAGAAATAATGAGGATGTATGGAGAACCCGGCATCACAAACGTGGTGAAGGCGTAGCATTGAGGATGGTTAGGCCACATAGAAGGGTCTACTGGAAACAGGGTCCTGAAAAGGGTGGTTTAATCGGAACACGAAGAAGAGGTAGTCTAAAAGAGAAACGGTTGGAAGAAGACCTAAAGAAAGGAATCTAGAACATAAAATGGGTTGCGAAGAATGGAAGTTATACATACTTCTACTTTAAGAAGGTTATTCTTGACACGACTACATTTTGATACTCTCGAGTAGCCCTACAGCGATACGAAACTTAGGGATCTTTGACGCAACTGAACAGAACTTCAACTGAGTTATGCACACTTTTATTGAATAGAATATGGTATAGTTTGGAAATTACGGCATAAAGAAATTTGCGTAATACATAGCAATAAAAAAATAATTATACTTACGGTGTTTATTGAAATCCATACGATTATGTATATAAGCATTTCTATATTTTCATATGAAATTAGAAGAATATACAATTCCTCTATTAGGATAAGTGTAATAACGGTGTTGACGGCTGCCAGAAGCGAACATAATACATATATCATCAGAAATAAAATTTGCCATCCAAAAATTTTATTGAAAATTCTGATTAGCTTGCTCAAATCGCTGTAGGCTTTCCCAATTTCCAGAACTTTCATGGATTGACTGAAGTTTATAGTTGCAGAATTTGCTTGATCTTTCAGTACGTTTCTTAAACATCCATTTATAAAACTAAACCTTAACTTCAACGCTAAAACGTAGTTGGTTACTAATGAAACCAGTATTACATCTAAATATGCATGGATAAATTTGTAGCCGTGAACGCATAGAGTCATCGGACCGTAAAACGATTTCGAAATGTAAGTCCATCGGGCTGCGTATGATGTTAGCAATCCAGTTGCAAGAAAGAGCTTTTGCCAAAGCAATTTAGAACTTGTAAATTTAATGTTTTGGCAATCATCAAATTGAGCGAAAAGCTTAGAAAATGTTTCGAATTTTCGAAATCTATACAATGATGGTCCAATTATTGCGGTCCCAGTCGATGCTGTCATTACTACAGCAGTAAGGATACCAATTGTAGCTGCGGTTGTTCCGTACTTTGCAAAAAGTTCATTATAATTGGCTAAGGTGTAGTGGATTGAAACAAAGGCCGTTGAAATTAATGCCACAGTTAACGTTACTGCATATAACTTGTAAAACCTGTATTTAGTATTTCTTAAATCACCATAAGGTGGAACCAACGCCAAAAAAGTAGCAATTGTATACAGAGGTTTTATGTAGTTAATATTAGTTATGGGAACTCGTGCTTTTATGGTTTCGGTTTTAGATAAAATTGTAGCGCGCACAAACATTATTAATGGGAGAAAGAATTTAAAATAGGGTACTGAACATAAACAGTATTGACACCTGACTGCGTTGTAATTTATGTAATACGTACTTCATTCCAATCTATTCCATTTATGCATTTGTTATTTTTTAGTATTTGAATTATACGTCTTGATATTAGTTTTAGTTAAAGTAATTGCTCAATTGCCGGCCTCGGTGGTCTAGTGGTCAGCGCATTTGCCTTTAGATCCGAGGGACGGGGGATCGAACCTGGCCGAGGTCGGCGAGATTTTTCTAGCGGGGAAAAATCTGAAAATGCGCCTTCTGTCGGATAAGAAGTAAAGCCGTAGGTCCCGTGCCACTGCGATGTGTGACACGTTAAAAATCACTGCTGGATTTGGAATTACCCCAGATAGGCAAAATTCTTAGTTAGGGTGTACAATGAACCGCATGGCCTAAGTGACATTTTAATAAAACATTTTCAAATATATGTTTATTACAACTTTTTCACTGACTTGGTCCCCTTAACAAGCTGTAGAAATTTGGGCCATGTTTTAAGAACACCCTCTATAAAACCAAATCATAATAGTAGTAATATAAAGCACTAACCATAGTAGGACTATCCAGTAGTAGTGTTGTCATAAATTCGTACTAACTTTACTTACATACTTACTTACTCTTCGGTGTTACAACCTTGTATGGGTCTTAGCACTTTCTACTATTTGATTCCATAGGCCTCTATTTTCTGCGATGGTTCCCCGCAATATATTCTTCATAGGACCGTTAAGGTCCAACTTTCACATGCATATGTTATGGGTGGTCTCATTATGCTGGCGTATGTATATTCTAAGTTTCGCTCCTCGAGTTAGTATAGTAGAGTGAACCAGATTCTTATGCATGTGTAACTTCTGTTTCCTGCCTGGATTCTTCTAGTTATTTCCTCATCTAGGTTATTTTTTGCGTTGAGTTGTGCTCCTAGGTGCATGAATTCTTTTACTTCCTCGAAATTATAACCTTCTATTTGTATATTTTTTTTTTGAAATCCCGCTTGGATAATCGTTGGTATTTGGTTTCGTTTTCGCTTATACTTAGCCCCATTTCTACTGCACCCTTTCCAGCTTTATAAAATTATAAAAACATGTTCTAGCTCTTGCTACTCCTACTCACTATAACTAAATCATTCGCATATGCACTGATTTGAGCGATTTTCGTCCTTGTAGAGCCCGAGACCTTGGTGTTTCTAATTGTCGCTTTCAGTACCAGATTAAAAATCATAGTTGATAGGCAGTCCCCTTGCTTAACTCCCGAGCTTAAACTAAATGCTTCTGTATGTTCATTTCGAACCCTACAACTACTTTTGAATCCCACAGTGTCATTTTTATTACTCTAATTAGCTTCTCAGGTATTTCAAACAAACTTATACATTCGACGATTTTATTTCTTTTGATACCGTCGAACATTTGGCGAAAGCCTATAAATAAATTGTATAATTCCATGTTAGGTTCATTTTTCGTATATCTGAAGCAAAACCATTTTGGTAATCCCCGATTTTACTTTCTGCCTATCGTGTTAGTTGGTTATACAGGACACACGAAAATATTTTATGCGGAACACTTATTAGAGGAACCGTACGGTAGTTATCATATATACCCCGGTCCCCTTTTTTAGATATAGGAACAATTGTACTATACTTCTATTGCTCGGGCATCTATTCTGTTTTCCATACTAATTTTACCAGCTGATTTGTCTATACAGAGGCGCGCCCCCGTTCTTTATTAACTCCCCCACTATACCGTCTAACCCAGCTGCTTTGTTTTCTTTCCACCCTATTTATTACTTTCGCTACTTCTTCATATATGGAGTATTCTTCGTTTTGGCTTACTAGTCGATTACCTAACCCTCCTTCTTGTTCGTCGTCTATTTCCGGATTATTTCGCAAGTTGCTGATATGTTCCTCCAATCTATCTGATATTTATTTTTTATAATCTTACATTAGTGGAGACACTTCTGATTTCTTTATAAAATTTTCTTGTTATTTTATAATAGTGGTGTGCTTCTAGTTTCAGTATTTCTTCATTGTAATATTCCCTCTTTTTCTTTTTACACATTTTCCTAGACTTTGTTCGCAGTTGTTTATTTTTATCGTAAATAGTTTCTCTACATTGAGCATCACACCATTCCCTAGTTTCTTTTTCGCTTTTCCTTTTTCCTGTATCCTATTATTTTTTTCGGCAGCCCTTGAATAATGCTTTTTATTTTACACCATTCGTCTTGTATGTTTTCACTCGCTTCTTGATCAATCAGACGTTCTTCAAAACTCTTCAGATATTTCTTTCTTGTATCAGTTCTGTAATTTTTCCCTATTCCATTTTCTTATTTTCTGTTAATTTCTTTCTGGGATTAACTCTGCTGTTTGTCTCATTCGTGCAACAGTTGGGAACTGATCAGAATCACAGTTCGGGCCTCTGTATGAAAGCACATCTTGTATTCCCGCTGCCCTCATTTTGTTTATTAAGTTGTGATAGATTTGCTTCACGCCCTTGCTCGCCCGTATTTGCCATGTCCCCTTGTGTATCAATTTGTGATCGAACCAAGTGCTGCATATCAGGTAGTTCAGAAAAGTTGGTAACTGGCATAATCTGAATCCGTTGTCGTTTGTGGTTTCATGCATTGTAAATTTTCCTGCTACGTCTCTGATGCTCTGTTCCTTTCCTATCTTTGTATTAAAATCTCCGAGAAGTATTGATGCGTCATACTTTGGGACAGCATCACAGATTCTCTGCAGTTCCTCATAGAAAATTTTTCTTTAGTGTCTTTATCAGCCTCCTCCGTAGGCACAAAAACGTTTACAAAATCATGTTAACATGTTTCCCTTGATTCAAAATACAATACACTTTTTCTGTTTCCGTATCAACTAATAATCCTGTTCCATACTCTTCCTGCTTCTCGCCACCAATATACATAAGCGTGCAGCCATTTTTTGTAATTAATCCAATTCCTATCCACCTAATTTCTTGTAAGACTGTTATACTTATTTTATACTTCTTAAGTTTATCGATTATTTTATTTATTTTACCCGCTTGCAACAAAGTTTTTATATTCCAAGTCCTGAGTTTAAAAATGTTTGAATCTGTTATCCTTGAGTTATCTTTTGATGTACTTATGGTTTGTTTAACTGTATTGTCACCCACCTTAATCATTGCATTGTTCATATTCGTCATTACAGTCCGTGTTATGTTGTATGGTAGTATTTTGATATCTCATCTTTCACCAATCGACTTTTCTTCATACTCTTCTTTTACTTTTTTCCCTTTCGCTTCCTCTTCTCGTGCTTTTTCTCTTATCTACCTTTGGATATTGCTTTCCAACTTGTATAGATTGCTGAATATATCCTGCTGATGTTTCTAGGTTTCTAAGTTGATTATCAATTTTCCATTGTTTATTGTATACGCCTCCTTAACTGTAACTTCTACTTCAAGGTTATAATTTATAAAGTTTTTAGCAAGTTCTTTCAGTAGTTTTCTGTCTCTCGTGTCTGCTTGCAGGCCTATAATGACTATGTTATACATACTTAATTTTCTCACGCTCATCGCCCTAACACGTCTACTAGTTTCAAATCACTTCTGAAACAGCAATGCGCGGGTAGCCGTGTTATCACTCCAACACAATACCACGCATACTAACTAACCTTACACAGTTTAAAATAGTAAGTATATGTATAATACAATACTATATTCTGAAATATTCAAGCTACCCTAATGCATTAAGTAGACATAATAATTACGATAGGTAGTTAATAGATTTGTTCAAATGGTTTTTATGTGCTAGGCACTTCAACTGCCAAATGATGTTCAAGCCACTTGTGAATACAAGAATACAAGTATCAAACAGTTTTTAACGACAGTGAAGAAATGTTTTTCAAAGTTTCAATCGCTACGTAAATATTTGTTCTTTAATTTGAAGTTTATTTTGAAAATTTGACTTCACTTGAATTAACCACTCCCAATTTCATTAAAATAGGCATTTCCAATATAGTAAGTTTAGTAAACGAAAAATTCACAGGAAATAAAATATATACGATATCTTTACCTCATCGTATCTAAACTATAGATATTAAAATCAAATAATATGTTTGAAAAAGGCTGACAACAGAATAAGGCAGTTCCAATCATTCTTACCGTATTTATTGTAATCCATCCAAATATCGAAGCAATCAGTTGGATACTCGTAGATGAGTTAGTGTCAACAAGATACAGGTCGTCTGCGGTGAGTAATATCACTATGAAATTAACAGCCGCCAGTAATAAACATGATACAAGCAACACCAGAAAAAAAATTTGCCATCCAAAAATGTCATTGAAAAGTCTTACTAGTTTGCTCAAACTGCTGTAGGCGTTACGAATTTCTTGAACTTTATATACTGGCATGGAGCTTCCATTTATAGCACATTCTTTTCTTGATAACTTCTTTAGACATTTATTCAGAAGTTTAAACCTTAATTTTAATGATATAATGTAATTGCACATTAATAACACCATTATTATACAAAAATATTGATGAATATACTTATAAGCAAATAGTCGGAAGGCTATGGTACCGAATGATTTTGCAGTAGTATATAGTCCATGTGTCGTTAATAGAAGCACTAGTAGATTTATCAGGAAAAACTGCCGTTTAATTTTTTTCGAGTCGTTTTTTGTTATTCGTTGGGAGGCATCAAATTGACCAAATAGGTTCGTGAACAAGTGGAATTTTTTAAATTGAATTAGTGATGGATACATTATTGCTGTTCCGAAACAAACCGTTACTATAATAGAATTGATAACTTCAAATGCATACGTAACAGTTCCAAGCTGCTGAAGAAGCGGAATATTATTTAATAATGTGTAATCTGATAATATAGCGGCCATTACTAATAGTAAAGTTAGCGATACCGTATACAATTTCTGAACTTTAAATTTACATTTTTTGTAACCTTCAAGGGGTGGAACCAATGCAAAGAATGTAGCAATTCTATACAGAGGTTTTATATAATTAATACTATGTAAATCGGTATCTCTCTTCATAACTGTTAATTTTAACCCCGTAATTTTGTATTACACCGTTTTTCAATTGTGTAGAATAATTTTAAATGAATACAATTATATATCACCAACCATTCCACTTGACTTTAATGAAGGTCTATATTACTTGGCTTTACCTGTCTTTATGTCCATTTTCTAATTTAGCCTTTTGCGCTAATGTAATTAATTAATTTGTGTAATGTTGAAAAGTACTGTGGAACAGTCTTGACACCCACAGGCAGAAAATATCTCTCGATTGCAAAATTAACAATGAGATTGAAAATGGATTAAAATTAATCTATACATTTTTAAACAATGCGGTTAACACTTATTGCGATAGTATTTCATATTTTTTCACACGAACACGAAGTTTCTCTAGAAAAAAGTCCCTTATAAAATATATTATATTCGATAAAGTTGTTTATGTAATTACTACTATATAAATCGGTACCTCTCTTGATAGTTATTAATCTTAATCACAAAGTGCTGTATTAGATAATTTTTTAATTATGAAGAATAATCATAAATAAATACAATTACAGAGCTTCACCAGCCTTCCCACTTGCCTTTATTAAAAGTGTATATTATATTACCTTCAGTTGCGTTTATGTCCATTTTCTACATTCGCCTTTTGCGCTAATGTAATTGATTAATTTGTGTAATGCTGAAAGTACTATGGAACGATATCGATACCAACAAACAGAAAATTTCTCCAGAATGCGAAATTAATAATGCTATAAACGTTTTAATAACTGCAATCTACACATTTTTAAATAATGCAGTTAGCGGCACTTGTGCTCGCAATGATAAGTATACAATTAGAGACGTTGATGAGGTGTCCTGTGTGTCGTGACAATATACCTGATTTTTTTCACAATAAAGAAATTGTCTTACAATAAGCACAACGAACTAAGTATCTCTTCAAAATGTTCCTTCCTATAATATCTTCCCAAAGTGTTGATAAATTACAGAATATTTTTTTCATATATACTGTTATAGACCTCTTATAGCAGGAGCCGGCAAGCGTCTAGTAGTGTTGTTCCGAAGTAATGAAAAAGTAATGAAAAAAAGCAATGATCGAAGCAGGCCAAAAAGTAGGAGTGGAGCTCCAAAACAAAGAGTTATTTGAAAAAGAGACTGTTGTTGAGACAGGGGAAGATAGGATCACTAGAATATATTGAAACCAACAAAACATTGAAAAAGTCAATTCGAGAAGATAAACGAAGAGAGGTGGGAGAAATGATTGAAAAAGTCATAGAACAAAAGAGTATCAGAAGATCATTGGGAAAACTAAACATCAGTGTCATTAAAGATAAGAACGGAAACGAGATAAGAAACCGAGATGAAATATTGAAGCTGACAGAAAACTTCTGTAAAGATCTGTACGTACGAAAACCCGAAGTACCGGATGAGGTAAAACAACAATTATTAGAGAAAAGAATTAGAAATATGAACTCAGAAGATATACCGGACATCAGCGAAGCAGAAATAATAAATAGTGTTAAATGCATGAAATACAATAAGGCACCCGAACTTAAAATAGAAGGTGGCGAGACCATAGTAAAGGCATTAGGGCTACTATTAAATAAACGCTTAACAGAAAGAACAATTCGAGAAAGTTGGAACAACTCACTAGTGGTACTACTACATAAGAAGGGAGTCAAAGGAAAGCTTGAAAACTACAGACCTATATCGCTACTATCTCAGATATACAAATTGTTAACGAAGATAATAATAAATAACTTCGAACTAAATCAAACCGTGGAACAAGCAGGATTTGGAAAGAATTTTAGCACTTGTGATCACATACTAACTGTCAGAATTCTCATAGAGAAATTTACAGAGTACACTCTTCCACTGTGTTTAGCTGTTATTGATTTCGAAAAAGCTTTTGATACCATCGAAATATGGGCAGTTGAAAAAGCCTTGCAAAACTGTAGAGTAGATCATAGATACAAACAACTTATAACATCAATAAGCGACAATGGTGGTACAACTGCATGAAAATACACAAGCAATCCCAATTAAACGAGGGGGGGAGACAGGCAGATTGCATGAGCCCTAGACTATTTATATCTGCTTTAGAAGACGTTCTTAAAAATCTAGAATGGGAGCAGAAACGTATAAATATCAATGGGAATATGTTCAATCACTTAAAATATGCCGACGACCTAACTATAATAACAGATAACTCTGAAGATCTGCAAACTATGCTACAAGAATTGACAATTCAATGTGAGAGAGTTGGATTAAGAATGAACAAACAAAAAACGAAAATTCTCACAAAACAATATAAAAACAGACATATAACAATCGACAGTCATACACTAGTTTCACTAGAATATGTGCAAGAATATGTTTATTTGGGTTTACTGCGGGAAAGGTAGCCAGGAGGCAGAAATAAAAAGACGTATCCGATCAGCGTGGTCGTCATTAGGATAACAAAGCATATTGAGAAATCAAAAAATATCTGTAAAATTAAGAAGACGAGTGTACAACCAATTTGTGTTACCAGTGCCATCATATTCTGCACAAACTTAGACTTTAACTAAAACCATGATGGAAAAACTAGCAAGGACCCAAAGCGGAATGGAAAGATTAATGTTGAATGTTAAGTTAAAAGATCGCATAAGAAACGAAGTCATCCGTCAGAGAACAAAAGTAAAAGAGATAAGAGAACAAGTAGCTTCGCTAAAATAGAAATGGGCCGGCCATAAAATGAGGCAACTAGACGGAAGCTGGAACAAAGAGATTCAACAGTGGAGACCTTGGCTGGGCAAAAGAAGTAGGGGTCGGCAAAACACTAGGTGAATGGATGATCTAAAGAGAACGGCAGGATTTGGATGGATCAGGTAAGCACAGAACAGAGACATGTGGAGACAAACAGGGAGGCCTATGCCCATCAATGGGCATCATTGGGCTAATGGAGAAGAAGAAGAATGCTGCAAAATCATTCAGCGTGCCAACCAAAGTGCACCATATTTTTATATACAACAACTATTAATACTAATTAGTTTCATCTTGTATTAATATGTTTCTAATGCACTATGTAACTATTTTATTCTTTGTACATTTAAATGTTGACCCTCCTTCACCCCGGCTGGAAAAAGAAGACCTATCAGAGCTCTTGTTTCATAAAACCTTGTGTCTAGAAAATCCCCTAGCCGAGCATACTTTTCACGAACCAGTTGCTAATACGTCTTGGTATAGTGACAATTTCTTGAATTTCCGCGTATGGGAAGAGCACTATGTTACCTTGACTATTCCGCAGTAAATAGTAACATTTCGAGGGAAATCTTCTTCGTCCATTATTTCATAGCCTAAAGTATGAGACCCTTCAGAGTCTGTATTGTGAGTGCTCTACTTTCTGAGTGGTCCAGTCTGTCATTTTGATTATCAAGGTAAGGTTGTGCATTTTGCTAGAGATCCGTAGAAAAACCTACCCCTCTCTTGTTCCAACTTCGAAAGAGCCAGGTTCACGAGTTTTTTCCCATGGCTTATGACAAAACCAAAACGTTTTGGAGAAAATACACAGATTAAAAACAAAATGTTCTTAATTGCATGATGAGAGAATCACTTAAACTTCTCGTATGCACACGGCAAACAATTTGTCAAAAAGGTAACGAGCCCTATTTGTATGGAGATTAGGAAAACGCGTAAGCACATATTTATCTCTGCAAAGAAATTGCAACTAATTTTGTAAAAATGTGAGTATCACAGTATCATAAATTCCGAATAAGAACAAGTGATAATGAAAATATAGTTAGTAAATCAACAAGACAAAGGTATTTTGGAGTAATCACAATATTTAAAATTATACTTACTGTATTCACTGTAATCCATATAAACATTTCAGCAATCATCTCCACATTTAATAAACTACTAGGTACATTAAATTCGATTATAATGATTAGTGTAATGATAGCATTAACCGCTGTCAACAATGCACAAGATACATACATTGCCAGAAAAAAGAACTGCCACCCAAAAATTTTATTAAAAATTCTTATTAGTTTGCTCAGATCATTGTAGGCCTTCCGAATCATACTAACTTTTTCGGAAAGGTTGAAGTTTACGTCTATTACATTTTTCTGATTGCTAAATATGTTTTTCAAGCATCTATTTATCAGTTTAAATCTCAACTTTAGGGCTATAATATAGTTGCTCATTAATAATACCAAAATTAAGTGTAAATAATCTTGAAGGTATCTGTAACCGTATAAGGCAAACATCTTCGAACCATAAAGTTTTACGTTAACATACCCCCAACGAGCCATAAATAAAAAAAGTATCGCAATTATAATAAATAAGCCCCTCTTAAGAGGTTTCGAATATATAGTTGTTATGTTGTGACAATCATCAAATTTAAGAAAGCGCTTGTCAAATAATTCGAATCTTCGGAATTTAAAAAGCGAGAAACTAATAATTGCATTCCCAGCCGAAGCTGTCATTACTACACCAGAGATAATTTCAATTACAACCGTGACTGGTCCAAATACGTCTTGGAACTCATTATCATACAATAATGTATATGCAGAAAATACCGCTGCAAAAAATAGTGATAAAGCTAATATGATTGCATACAACTGATAAGCTATAAATTGAATACTTTTAGTCTTTTCATGAGGTGGCATCAACGCTGCAAATCTAGCAATTGTGTGTATGGGTTTTATGTAATTTATATTATTTAAATTAATATGGGTCTTCATGGTTTTCTGTTGTTATATTCTATTTCTTGTAATTCACATAGACTTAACAGCGGATGATAACTTTTGACGCACATTGAACACTGGACGGTGTCGTTACAAGACTGCGTTGTATTTTATAAGATCAATTCATCAGCTTTAAGCAATATGTTCATACTGGATCCATTAATGGTATGGTAATAATTAATATGATAAGAAAAAGCTTTGTTGCACGCATGACATATTTCGTTTATTGACTATTTTGTAGCCATCGAATGATATGATTAACCATACTGAACGTGATTATTTAAAACTATATATTATTTATAAGTAACGTATATTTCTATTTTCTTGGCGATATGTTTTGACGTTTGAAAATCCTCGCAGCGTCATGGTTGTAATATGTTTGCATCCATAATATCTTGGCGCTTAATTATATTTTTATGTGTCATTTTCACGCGTTTACTAATTTCTAGCAATATATTTTCAAAACACTTTGTAGGATAATCGTCATTCAGTCTTTGATTTAACAATTTTACCGTAAGCAGGCAACTTTCCCAGTACCTACATTTGATATACAGGGTGTCCTTTAAATGCCTTAAAAGCTTCAGGTAGAATTTTTCCTTTATGAATGCTTAATACAAATCTTCAAAAAAAAGTAGGTATTTGGAGCTTAGTTTTCTTGTACGAGAGTGTTAAAGTTCATATCTTTAAAACAGAATTTCATGGAAACAATAACGAGAACTTTAATGTTGCACGTATCTGCCGATAAGTGACTGACTGCCACTTGATTATGTAAAGATTAATA
>JABXWE010022478.1:0-25154 GCA_014611495.1 Limonius californicus
GGCAAATCTTCCCAATTTAATTCATATAAATTTCTGGGGAAAAATGCCACAGTATTCCAAGCAAAAACTCACGCTCTAGACATATGTCTACATTAAAAGAAATTACAAATGAAAAGATATTATCGTCCTAACTGAGAGCCAGGCTGCTATGAAAGCCCTAGCTAGTTACCGGATGAATTCAAGATTAGTCAGGGGTTTTCTACAAAACCTAATAGTACTGGCAAACCACACATTAGTGTGGGTGGCGGCCGGCGGGATATACGGGTATACAAGGCAATGAAAATGCTGACACGTTTGCGAAAAAGGGATCAGAAACACCTTTTACTGGCGCTGAACCAGTATTTGGAGTCACCAAAACCACAGTACGTAGCTGGTTGGTTGGGTGGACAAACAAAACCACTGGAACTCCGTGAGTGGATTGAGCTGTAGTAAAGTAATGCTAAGGAAACCATTAAAAAAACTGACTCCAAATCAGGCTAGTGACGGGGCTGTAACCGGTCACTGCCACCTTCGAAAACACATGTATACAATATGCATCCAAAGGGAAGAACATGTCTGCAGACTCTGTAATGAGGAGGTCGAAACATCATCTTCGACTGTGAAGCTCTTGCCAGATGGAGATATACACTCCTGGGAGGAGCAAACTATCGAGAAACTCTAACAAGAGAAAACCTAGTGAAGAGACCGCTAAACCTGATAGAAACGGCAAAACTCTTCACTGCATAGGCGACATGATGAGCGACACAATAAGTCTTAAGGCTGCGTTGTTGTGGAACTGTAACCATATTTCGTCATTCACGCACAAAAAGAAAACCATATGTCGTGCTGTATATTCTACGATTGTAAAAGTTTGTTCTGTGTTTCCGCTAGTTTAACCAACATTGCTTTGATGTAGCAATTAATCATAGTGTTACGGGCCAATCGAGTTTTTTCGACGATTCGTAACCAGCTTGATGGAAAAAGGCCTACAGGGGGAGTTCGTGAAAATCGCTTATGGGAGAAAATCTTTAGGTGTGTACAGGGTAAGTCAAAAGAAGTGGGCGCCACCTTCCAAATCCAGCTGGTTATAGGTCCTCGTGGAAGGCCGAGAAGCCAACAGCATACGGGGATGGAACTTACCGTTTATTGTGCCTCCTCCTATATATTTAAAGCTTGCAAAATTCTTACATAAACAAATTAAGAAATTAATTCATATAAAGCGGCACATTTTAAAAGTACATAACAATAGATTCAAAATTGTTTAGACTCTACAAGTGATAAGAAATTTACGTTCTGTTTCAAACCAAGATTTGCTATTTTGCGAGAGGTTCTCGTCAACGTTTTTGAGAATCTAATGTCTACTTTGTAATTCTCATTTATATAATTTTGAAAATGAAAACTGTCTTTAATTTCTATCTTTTGCCGGTTTCAATTTCCGCAGACTTTGAAATCGTCTATATATTATTAAAACCACAAAATTGTGGATGTAAACTATATTACATCTTATTTAGCAACTATATAATCGTATACTTCATGCAGGCGGAATAAACTTGTTATTTTAGTATTATTACTAATTTAAGATGGTTTCGTGGTTAAAAGTAGTCATTTACAATTAGACAATTTCCGGTGTGCGGCGGAGAGAGGAGCTGTACGACAGTGACTCTCCACAAAATTAGAGGTCGTATGTATGTTAAGAAAAAAATATTTATAAATTCGCGCGTGATTTATCTATCAAAGCCCTACTAATAGAAACTGCAAAGGCTTTCATGCAAGTTTCTTGTTCCACCTGCCGCTTTCGTGTAAATTTTAAACTACAGTTAGGTATAATTTGTCGAGAATCACGTTGCTTCACTGGTTTTATTCTATGACAGTCGATCACTTCCTCTCCAAACCACTACCAAATAAAGAGCAAATAGTTATGATACAAAACTGCTATTTGTAGAATGCTATAAAAGGAAGCATATCCCAGTAGTTCCACTAAATATTACGATCACGATCGCCACTCTCCATTACTTTCTATTATCGTGAATTCTTAAGCACGCTTTTTTCTGATATTTTTATCCGGTCCATTAAGTTACAGACATTTTCACGACGAACATGAAATGTTCAAGCAAGTAAACGCTTTGATCACTGCCAAATAATTTTTTAATCTTTTCGTACACAGTTTGCAAATGGAATGTTTATTGGTCAACATTTATCATTTCAAAATTGCAAAAAGTGGAACTCTCATAACTATTACATATAAGTTTACATAATTGGTTACGATAGAAAACATCTGCCTTTCTGTAATTTTCACGAAATTTATGTCTTTATATGGCTTGTAGAAACACTATCATAATTTAATTTTAATTTATTCATATAATCTGTTGTCACAAAAATATTTAAGACTAAGGAGAGACACATAGCGGTGTCAACCACGTGTTGCAGCGTATCGACCGCGATTTTTTTTGCAAGCGTATTTTTAAATCTGTTTATATTTCTGTCGTCTTCGCATCGTAATCAGATTTGGAAACTGCTCTTTTCTATAACATTATTTATTGTAAATTCGATATAAATGTATCATTATTTTGAAATAGATACCGTGTAATAAGATTTAATTAGCACTACCTACTGTAAGAATTGTTTTGATACTGAGTTAGAATTTCAGATCATAGTTTTAATGGTAGCAGTTTTTATTGTTATTGCTGCTTTACAGCTTGCAATCAGTTGAGTTTATAATTTTTTTTTATTTATTTAAAATACCCATTACAGGGTCTTTTAAGATTATTAAAATCTGATCACTTGGATAGATCAATGAGATTACGTTTCGAGATTCTTAAAACTAAAGTCTTACTCACTAATTTGCCTTGTGTTCTAGTAACTTAACTACACTAAACTTAACGTGTAGTTCGAATACCGCACAATACTCTGCTTTGCACTATCACTATTTCACCAGCTCAAAAGGCTTCGTCCTTTTGAGTCTTCTTACTAAGTTTGTGTTGTCCAGGAGCTGGATAGCCTGGATGTTCACATGGCGGAGCAGCCTGTGTTCATGGCTACTCGCAAGTTTATAAATTAATTTACATTTTTTTCTAATCTATAATTTGTCAAAACAGTTAACCAAAATTTATTCTTCCATTTTTTCGCCTTCTATGTATTCTTTGATCTACCATACGCCTTTAATACTCTCATTTAATACCCCGTTCGCCGTTTTTCCTGCACTTAAGGGGTGTTTCCAAAAAATCCGTACTAATAAGTTAATAGCCTCTGGTTTTCATGGCAACCAGACTGTTTACTTGTCAGTTTAAATGGTGTTTGTTGTCTTAATATACTTTTATAGTTAGTAGTCTAAAGTTTGCTTTGCAAATTATAAAAATGAAGTCTAAAGAATTATACCTACGTATTCGTGTGTATAACTTTGACAAAAGTAACCTAATAGAGGAAAACCCTACACTGTGTCGCATTTTAGACAGGAAAATGTGCCAAAACAAATTGTACACGATATTTTACGACGCACTGACAACAATGGACAACCTGGAAGTGGTCGGAAGACAACTGTTACGGGCCAAACGACCTTTTTCGTCGACCCCCAACAGGATAGGTGAAAAAAGGCCTACAGCTTAGCTCAGAGGAGTAAGGGTGGTTCACGGAAACCGCTTACGGGAGGGTAATCTTACTAGTTGTGTACCGGGTAGGTCGAAAATAACGAGCGCCACCTTCTAAATCACAACCGATTACCAGTTCTCGTGGAATGCCGAGAAGCCAGCAGCTTACGGGAATCGGAATCGGACTCACCTTTATTGTGCCTCTCTCCTGTTTATAAAGCTTACAAAGTTCATGCATACACAAATACAAAATATACAATAATAAAAGATGTAATAATTTCAAAACACATATAATTAATCTTTCGAGAATAAATGACGATACAAAAAAAAATGACAGCAAGTGGGAATATTTTACTCAATACAACAATCGGTTAAATTGAATGTTCGATTAAGAAGGAGTTCGCCGCCCCTGGCGTACGGTATTTAAATCTTTCGACAAATCTACGTGGCCAGTGGTGTCGGAGTTTACAAGAATAATACAATATGTGATTACTTTTTACAATTAACAGTAACAAAAAGAATAATGACGAACGCCGACTGAAGGTCGCTTTTTGTCGCATGAAGAAAAAGGTTCAAACTCTTGAATTTTGACAGTTGAGCGCGTAAAAGGTTCTTCTTTCACCACACAAAAAAACTTGCTCTTTTACCTTGTCTTTCGGTGAATGGGGTTGAGAGAGAGGCAGGCACAATGTTCGGGTGTTTTCTTGATGCCGGACAAGGAAAGGTAGACGATGACCTTCGGGAAACTTTGGAACGAAATGTCCGCTGCTACGCTCCTGGAGGTTAGTCTGCTTCCAACAGGGTCGGTTGACGTTGAGAGACGGGAATTTCAGACGATTGAAACAAAAACAACAGCTCCAACAACCACACTTTCACGGGTTTTTAAATCGCTTGAATCCGATAAGAATCGAAAGAACAATTACACACAGAATTGTTCTGCACCAAAGCTTAACACTGCTAATATTTATTTAAATCCGGCTTAGTCGAGATTCTTTTTGCCAAAGGCAAAATACGATACGGTGAAGCTCAATTTAGCAGGGAAGCCGCGTTATCAGAAAAAAAAAACGTCGTTCTGTTCCAGGATTCAAGCGCCTACTTTGTTTTTTTACGGCCCCCGTAGATGGAAAAGGCGACCGGAGTCGGGCGAAGGTGTAAGGTCGACTGAAGAACCAGACGCAGCGCGAACACGCGTTGGTCTAAAATATTACACCACAAGGAGAAATATGATGCAATAATTCTGGAAGGAAATAACACGTGCGACGTTCGAGAATAACCATTTCCGAGAATTGTGTCCGATCGGCAAATGTAGCCTACAAAGGGAACTTTCAAAGGGTTTGCGAAAGTGGCCTTCCATAACTCCTCTTAAAATAATAATATAGCGATTGACTTAAGAATTGCAATTCAAATAGAATTTTGATTCCTAATGAAGTGGCAAAACCAAATGAACATAACACAACAAAACTAAGAAAAAGCAAACTGAAGAGTGTGGTGAAGATTTTCGAGAACAACGACCGTATTACTATTCGTGTTGTAGCGAGTAAATTGAATGTATTGGCAGGATATTTTTGCAAAACTTTAAAAAGGAAGACGAGCATTAGATAGCTTAAGAAGAAATCCATACGCACAGACAGTCAAATTTCAGTTGCCAAGACGAAACTGGCCGCCTGATTCGAAATTTTTTTATATATATATATATATATATATATATATATATATATATAGGTATTTCATTCTGTCACATTCAAGTATTGCCAGTAATGATGAATTCTATACAAGTAACGTCTCTATAACACCAAACAATATAAAATCCTCATGTAGAACTAAGCTCGAAGAAAACATTTTAGTTTAGATTGAAATCGATCCGAATGGATTGATTCATACTTTTATCCGTAAGTTTGGCTTTACTATCAACTCACAGAACTATTTGAAGGAACGTATTCAGCGTCGTCTTATTCCCTACATTTGAGCTAATTATGGATTTGATGAGGTCAGATGAGGCAAGTTCACACTACGCCAAAAATGTCATCCAATACTTGCGTAATGAAAACATCAACGTTGTGGAGAAAATTGATAATTCCGCTAATGTACCCAAATTCGCCCAATTATTGAAAACATCTGGAGTATTTTAAAATCCCAAGTGTATAACAAATGATGGAGAGCTTCAAATGTTGATAGCTAATTACTAAAATCAGATATTGGCTCCGTTGATTCCGATGTTGTATACAAGCTAACAAAGAGTACCCAGAGTCGAATCGATTTCATGCGTCGAAATGGTCTTGTAGAAGATTGTAGATTGTTTGTACGGGGCGGGTTGTTTCTGCCTTTTGCCATTGCGGCATCTTGGTCCTATTGTGCATCCCCTTCTATCGCTAGTCGCTGTTAAGTAGATCCGTCCCGTTTATCAGGTCTAGGAGTTTGTTGCTCAGGCTGGCTTGCGGTTGTATCTCGTTGGGATTAGTGCCCTCAAAGATTCGATATCTTCTACGAACTAAGACTTCGCATTGGAATATTATGTGGGCGGCTGTTTCCTCTTCCTCGCCACACAGCCTGCATATAGGATCTTCGTTAAATAGCCCTACGTTGTAGAGGTGTTGTCTGAAGTGCTAGTGCCCCGTTAGGAGTCCTGTCACTACTCCAATTTGAGTTCTACTGAGTTGTAGCACTGCGGACGGTGTTTCAGCTGCTAGTTTTACTAGTTTATCTGCGTTTTTATTTCCTTCTATGCGTCTGTGGCCTGGCACCCACACAAGTTTTACCTTATTAGAATTTGCCACTGTTAGGAGACTACGAAGGCAGTTCCAGACAAGTTTTGATTTAATCTGGTTTTAATGTAGTGCTTTCAGAGCTGCCTGACTGTCAGAGATACTAAGGATGGTTTTGTTTGTATAGCCCCTTTTTATGTTCTCTTCGATTGCTGCTAAAATTGGATAGGTTTCGGCTTGGAATATTGTGGTAGTTTGGCCCAGGGATATGGAGGTACTGTGTCTTGGTTTGCTGCCATATACACCAGCTCAGGTTCTGTTGCTCGTGCGTGAACCGTCTGTATACCACACTAAGCTTTTATGCAAGTCTGGTGGTTCCCCTTGATCCCATTCTTCACGGTTTATCGTACTTCGGAGGGTTTGTGAAAGGAGTATTTTGTTAACATCTAGTCCGTTCCCATTTTTAATGTTGGGCCAGCTACTACATTTATTATTTTGGAGTGTCCCCATGTGTGCTGGGTGCTTCTCCAATTATACTTGCAGGATACGCTCCCAGGCGTGCCTCGCCCTTGATTATTATATCTAGAGGAAGAAGTTGCAGGAGAACTTCTAGTGCTGCTGTCGGAGTGCTTCTGAATGATCCAATTATACAGAGACAAGCCAGTCTTTGAACACTAAGTAGCTGGTTTGTTGTTTGTCTTTGATTTACTTTGGGTCACCATACTAGTGGACCATAGAATATTGTCGGTCTTATCACCGTTGTGTAAAACCAATGGACTATTTTTGGTTTTAATCCCCGTTTATTTCCAGGCTTTTCTTGCCATTATCAACGCTTGTTAGTGGTTCCTTGTAAATGTTGGTTCCAGGTCAACTTGGTGTCTAGAATCACACCCAAGTATTTGACCTCCCCCTTGATTTGCTAAGTTTCTCCGAGGAGTTTCGGAGGATTTATGCCTCCGTGATGTCTCCTCCTAGTGGATGGTAAGAGGCTGGTTGTTGCAGGATTTACCATAAGGTTTTCCTTGTTACACCATGTCACGACCTCAGCCAGAACAGTTTGCATTATTTCTGAAATTATATTGCCGTCCTTACCCTCTATAAGGACGACTATATCGTCTGCATAACCAAGGGTAAAGTAGCCTTCGTTATTTAGGTTTGTGAGGAGTTCGTTTATAACCAGATCCTAAAGTAAGGGGGATAGTACCCCTCCTTGCAGGCACCCCCTGGTTACCGACACCTGTCAGCTTTGTACATGTTTCTTATCCACCTACATGAGGTGTCGTCAAAGCCATGTCTCTTTTCCGCTTGAATCACTGATTCAAAGAAGGTATTATCAAAGGCCCCCTTGTATGTCAAGGAAGGCTCCTAAAGTGATTGCCTTGTTTTGTAAGCAGCGCTTTATCCTGTTGACCAAGGGTCTTGTAGAAACTCAATAACTTTGTCATGAGTGCTCTATTATACTGTGTTTCGTATGATATTTAATCTTTGTACTAAGAGCTAAAGTGAATATATTTATTTGTTATTGAAATTAGTACGGATTTTTAGGAGACACCTCCATATCCTGTATTTTGTAGTCCCGATGCACTAAATATTCTAATATTTCTACTCCTTCACCGCACAGCCTACACACTTTTTCTTCATCTTTGCCCATGTTTTCCTACCATTTTCTTTGTTTCCACACTTAAATCGTGCTATTATTTTATGTTGACCTTTCTCTTCCTCTTGCTTTAAATATTCAGGTAATTCTAATGTTATATACCTACATGTTGTGTTGCTATTTATCCGGTTATATTGTTCCAGCTTCTGTATTTCTTCATCTCTCGTTCTGACCGCTTCTCTTATTAGTTGCTACCTTTGACGTCTTCTTTCTACCTCCTGTGTGAAATAATCATTTCTTCGGTAGTAGTCTCTTCGATTCTTCTCCCATTTGTTTCACTTTTCTTCTACTTCTTTCGCTTCATTTCTTCTCATTTCCTTCCAGCAGTTCGCCAGTATTACATTCTCTGTCGTTTCTCATATTTCCTATTCTTAATTTTCTTCTTTTCGTTTTTTCCAGCACTATGAATGTATGTTGGTATGTTTATATCTTATTCAAGTAGCCATTTTCTTCTTCCCAGCTCCATATTTCTGCGCCATGCATGATTATACTTTTTGCTATTGTATCGAACAACATTAACCTCTTTTGCAGTTTCCTCGAAATTGTTTCTTTCCTCAATAATTGCCTCATCGCCTTCGTAGCTTTACATGTCGTCTCTCTTAAATGTTTTTTTAGTTCATTATTTCTTTAAAATGTGTATCCTAGTTATGTTATTTCTTTTACTTCTTCTAATTTTTTATCGTACCACATTCATTTTTCCTTCTTCTCTCTTCCACCTCCTTTTCTGAATACGAGAATCTTTCCCCATTTAACTTCATTTTATTTGTTTCAAATATTTCTGGAATTGTGCTAGCATGTCTTGCATTTGTCCAGCCTCTTTTGCTACTACCAAATCTTCTCCCTGCCTATTATAGTTTTATAGTTTTTCAATAATATCATCATATTATCTTCACTTCCATTGGGTAACTACAAGTAATCAAAAACACTTCACCTCCAGAAAAGATTTATTAGGCGGCATACCTCGTTGGCTTGTTTACCATTGCCTTGCGAGAGACAATGTCAGTTAAAAATCCGATGTTTCGGTACTGGGAATTGAATCCCAGACCATGAGCGCTGACCTCTAGATTAATGTTTACCTTGAACCAAATTTGAATTATAAAAAACTAAAAAGTCGTATTGTGAGTATTTTGCTTAAATAAACTGCAGCAAGACGATACCAACATAAACTTAATTTAGTTAACAATACCGTAAACAGAATAGAAAGAAGAGTTTGAGCATTAAATGGTATCTATTCTGGTTTATCCATCTTATAAATGTTTCATTCTCCTCTCTCTCGCTAATGTATGCTGGCATGAACTTAAATGAGCTTAATCTAATTTGTAACCGCAAGCTATATATATTTGAAAATTAGCCTTATGAAACCTTAGAACGTTGATATCAATACGTAGGTTTATGAAAACAGACCCCGAAAAATAATCCACACATGGGAAATTATAAAGGAAACGTTCTCAGTCATTATAACATTACGATTTCTGAAAAATATCTTAATTTTTCAGTCAACCAGTCAAAGTAATGCGGACGGTTAATGCCTAGACGTAATAAATAGATAGATATTTTTACTCGTAGTTACATTTTTAAGTGATTATTTTGTTTTGTTTCTTAAAGTTTGCCAGTTACGACGTTTTTATAGCGCCATTAATTTAATTTATATAATCTTATTAGAGGTTACTTTTTTTACTGAATAAAACCTGTATACTATTACAAGAGAAAACTTTTGAGAATATCTAGGTCACCGTTTGCAAATGAAAACAAATAATAGATTAATGTTGAACTATAGGAAAATAAGTCTAGTAAACACTTTGTTGTTATTTTCCTTAACTAACAAACTGTTAATTTCTATATTATTGGTAACGAGAAAAATATTCCATGTAGGTACAATTGTAAAACATAATACATACAATGAATTACGTTTTAACTTTAATAAAGAAATACCCGAAACCCCCTTATAATAAATGCTTTACGAACGGTATTAAGTTATTGGGTTTTGCTATAACATTATTTTGATAGTTACAGTTACGATGGCGGAAAGCTACGTTCTGTGTCGCGTGGAAGAGAGTGTAATAATCCAATTTTTTACAAATAGAAGCATAAACTCGGCTGAAATTCTTACTAGATACGAACACAATACAGTGGTCAATGTCTTTCTGAAACTAGGGTGTTTGAATGGTCGAAATCTCTAGAGACCAGCTGCAACTTTGCTTAATCGTAAAAATCAGGAAAAAGTGAATGCCCTTATTCAGCAAGACAGACAAGTAACACCTAAATTACTCAAAATTTAAAAATTAGTGTTGGAATTGTTGAAGACATCATAAAACAAACCCACTAAAGCACCGTAAGCTACGCGCTAGGTGGATTTTGCTAGATATTATTCGACACTTTTGCACGATAAAGTTA
Organism: Limonius californicus; assembly: GCA_014611495.1. NCBI lineage: Eukaryota > Metazoa > Arthropoda > Insecta > Coleoptera > Elateridae > Limonius > Limonius californicus. Next base: position 10,317 of record JABXWE010022478.1, read on the forward strand.
ACAGGCGATCAGGAACAAACAGAAGAGAAGACAAAGTTCTGTTTGCTTTCTTCATGACTAAGCTCGCCTTATACCACTGCAAGAATAATTGAAACCCTCCGAGTTTTATTTGTTTGGCCCACCAAAGGAAGTTTTGTCCGGGTTAAGATTTTAGTCGTTCGTTATCAAAGCTGTACAAAGAGTGGATACGCATGCAACCCGACTTCTTCCAGGAAAACATTAGAAATCTTCCAGTTCGTTATGCAGGAGACTACATTGAAAAGTAATATAGTGTTCATCGTTGTATTATTGTAATATACTTATTTTATATATAAATTAAAAGTTAAATTTGAACACTCGTCGTCGTGAAACTTTTTACATCGTTTCGTTATCCAAGAAATAATACAATACTTGCAAAATGGACCAAAATGTACAATATTGGGCCGTACAGAATTTAAAACCATATGTTTTACGTTTAAAATACACTGCTCAAAGAAATTAATGCGCCAATTATTAATGTTGCGATAAACGAAAAGTAGTGTGCTATCTACTTCCAAAATGCATGGAATGAATGTCTGATACAAACCTAATAGATACATGTTACTCTTGGTCTGTTTCTACATGTTTAACTATGTTAAAAAAAAATAATCAATTTTACATGCACATTTACAATTTACTTGCAGTTTCGTTTTACTTTAAAACGTATCAAATGGTGTAGCTGTCATCAAACAATTGCTTGTTCGATCATTATTATTTGAAATGCAACGTATCTCAAGAAATTTACGTCGTGATGAGTGTGTCACAGCCCTTACTTTGTCCGAAGAAGGGTATTCTTCCCGCGCTATCGGTGTCAGGCTTGGGGTGAACCACACAACCATTTCTCGGGTCATCCAGCGTTTCAGAGAAACTAACGAACATGAGAGGCGACCAGGGCAAGGGCGACCATGTGCTACTACCGCTGTAGAAGATCCTTTTCTTCGAATGCGTGCACTAAGAGAGCGCTTTACCACCACAAGAGTTCTCCGAAGGCAACTTTCAGCAGTACATAATGTACAGGTTAGCATTTAAACCGTTCGCCAACGTCTTCTGGAAGGAAATCTGAGAGCCAGATTACCAGCTACTGGCCCACAGTTGACTACAGACCACCGCAGACACAGATTGGATTTTGCTAGAAACCACTTGAATTGGGAAAATGAAGATTGGAGACGCATTTTGCTCACAGACGAGTCCAGATTTTGTTTGGTGAGTTGTGATAGGCACATTCGAGTTTTTAGACGTCGAAATAAACGATATGCTCAATGCAATTTTGCCCCCACTACTGCATTAGATGGTGGCTCAATAATGGTATGGGGAGGCATATCTTTCACGGCCGCACAGACCTACACATCTTCCCCAACGGCATTTTAAACAGTCAGAGGTATATTACGGATATCTGAGAACAGTATATTTTGCCATATGCTCCATACACCAGAGACAACTTCCAATTAATGCACGACAACGCTCGGCCCCACACAGCCAGAATTGTTGGTATTCCTGTTATGCAATGGCCAGCCAGCAGTCCCGACTTGAATTCGATTGAGCACCACTGGGACATTCTCGGAAGACAGGGACGATCCCTTCAACCATCCCCTGCAACTCTTAACGACCTAGGGATTTCATTAGTGGAAATGTGGGATAATCCTTAACAAGAGCAGTTAAGTGTGTTAATTTCAAGCATGGACCGTCATTGTCAAGCTGTCATAACAAGTCGAGGCGGAAACACAGCCTACTGAACCTGTAAACTTACAATTTTTCAGTTTTCGAAATTTGATTTTATAAATTTTTTCGTTAATTGTTGTTAATTTGGATAAAATATGGTTTATTTAATTTTAGGCATTATCTATGATTAAACGTACTTCATTACATGCAATACTTTAAACAATATTGCGATTGTTAATTGTGGTGCGTTAATTTCTTGGAGCAGTGTATGTTATAGGAATAATTCCTAACGCCAACCAAACAGATCTCCGCATATTACGCAAGAAACTTTTGAATGGCAGAGCACATGTTTAGTATAATTTTGAAAAGGCGATTTCTAGTTACACGAACTACCTGATTACTTAATTCTGCGGCTTTGATTTTTAAAGTCCAATGAAACGTAGCTAATCAATAAGGAAATATTAAAAACAAATACTTTTCTGCACAGAAACACTGGTAGTATCAGCTACAGGGGTAATTATAAAATTTAAATGGGCACTGTTTACTTGCACTATGGATAGTAAATACGCGATACTGGTCTAACATGTTTGTTTTACAACACCATTCCGGCTTACTGTTTATCAAGTATTTCAACACAAATGCGTCATTATGGAAGAAGCTAGTGAAAACTTACTACATACTATTTTTACGTGTAGAACTTGTAATGTGTGTCACGATTTTTATTTTCTCATGTAAAGGTGTGCTCTTAAAAATCGTGACTATATACCGTGTATAGTGAGATGCATAATTGTTAAATTTTCGCTAATACATATTAATATTTTTGGGTGAAATGTACTAAATTAATGTGAAAAAATAGTTGTTTAAGGGGCAGGTTAGGATTGTGCAAAATGCAATTACTCGAATCCCCCCAGGCCTCCCCAGTGATAAATTTTCTTAAACCCTAAACGTGTACGTGTATGCAAAATGTTAACCAACAGATAATTAAAATGTAATTTCCACAATGAACTCCTCAACACACTTAGTTATCTGATAAGTTGTGTACCAAATACGCAAGTAATGGCATTATTATCATTTAATTAGGGCACTAAATCACGAATCAACCTATTAAAAGTATCGGTTTGCAAATAATTATTGCTACATTGCTGTTCATTACCGCTTGTATATCGAACGACATCTCCTGCACTGACGTTGCTTTATTAATAGCTCTTTGAAATATGGATCAATGATTAAATCGACAACACCGATCTTTGGCCAATTTTAGCTGGGGCTTATTGCTCCCGTCGGTTGTAATTTGACGAAGGTAGGGAAAAAAGTTGATATGACCTGAAGAACAAGTACAGATGTAAACTGTCAGGTTTAACTTGATATACTGCTGAGTAATTTTTGGTAACTTAAAGAAAGGGTCGTTTTGCCGTAAAATGCTGGACGTGTTCGCTGCTACACTGAAGAGTTTTGATAATATTCGAAAAATATTATTTTATTTGTAGATCCACATATTTTATGTATACATATATATATAATCATTTCCTTGTTTACCCAGAAGGGTGTAAGGATTTCAGTAGATACATTATATTACATTTACAATTAGATACGTATAGCTACATTATATTCATTACATTTAATGTTCCCCACTTGAATTAAAAACTCAATTTATTATAAACTTTTTCCAACTCTTTCTGTCTTCTGCTAGTCTTTTCGCCTCGCCCACGTTTTTCCTTTTTTCTTTAGTATCTTTCCAATTATTTCATCCCATGTTTGTTGCGGCCTTCTTCTTTACCTCTTGCCTGTCGCTTTTGATTCCCAAATCTTTTTGGTTTGCGTTCTACTCTCCATCCTTTGTAAATGACCCCACCATCCCAGATGTCTTCGTTCTATGAATTCTTCTACAGATTCTATCTTTAGTTCTTCTCGTATTTCCTCGTTCCTGATTCTGTCTCTTTTTATTACCCCTTTCAGTCTCCTTAAATATTTAATCTCAGATGCTCTAATTTTACTTTTTTCTCTATCCGAAAGTACCAACGATTCACATCCGTACGTGAGCATTGATCTATATATTGTTTTGTAATCCTTCATCTTTGTTTCCCTCGTAATGTCTCTCTTGTTAATATTCCCTTTGCTTAGAGCATAGTAGACTTTGTAAGTTTTTTCTATTCTACTATTCACCTCTATTCCTTGATTACCAGTTTCTTCTAGAGTTACTTCTAAATATTGGTAACTGCTTACTTGTTCTATGAGCTCTTCGTCTACCATAATCCTAATTTTCTTTCTTTCCTCTTTTTGGACTTACTCATCTTCATTCCATTTTCTATTAAGATTTCTTTCCATACTTTTAGGTTTTCTTTTAATTCCTTCTCACTCTCAGTTATTAATGCTATATCGTCTGCGAAGGCGCATTCCGAGATATCTACCTTTTCGGGATTTCTGTACCCAACATATAGTGGTTTTGTTCTTATTTTGGCACTTTTCATCAATTGATCCATGAATATAATAAATAACAGTGGGCTTAAATTGCCCCCTTGTCTGACCCTTTCGTTTGTGTGGAATATTTTGGACTCCGTATTTTTACTTATTACTTTATTTCTGGTGTTCCGGTACAGGCATTTTGCTACTCTAATTAATTTATTATTAACATTTTTCTCCTTCAGGGCCTCCCATATTTTGTTTCTCGGCACACGGTCGAACGCCTCCATATCCATGAAAGCTAAGTAAACTGTTCTCGTGGGCTTCTCCCTTTCCTAAACCCACTCTGTACTTGTAATAGCGTCGGTTCCACTTCTTTCCTTAGACTTTTTTCTATAATTTTTTCTAACATCTTCATTAGGCTGCTCAACAACGATAATCCTCTATAATTATTATAATCCATCGGATCTCCCTTTTTGAAAATCTGTAGTATTAGTCCGATTTCCCACTCTTTCGGTATCTTCTTCTCCTTCCAAACTGTATTAAATATTTTCAGTAATAACTGAATTCTGCTCTCTCCTATGTATTTAACCATTTCTGTCGTAATTCCGTCTCTACCTGGTGTCTTGTCATTTTTCAATTCCTTTATCACTTCTAATAATTCTTCCATTGCAATTTCACTCTCTTCATTTCCTATTCCTTCTTCTGTTATGCTTATTGTTTCATCTTCTACTTTTTGTATCGTTTCTGTTTCATATTCTCCGTCCATCATAGCCAACTTCTGAAAGTATTGTTTCCATCGTTTCATAACTTCTATTTCACTTCTTATTACATTTCCTTTTTCATTTTTAATTGCTATAATATATGTCTTATTATTTCTGAGAGTTTTTAGAACTTTGAAGAATAGTTTTGGGTTTTATTTACTGTCTTTTTCGAGTTTGTCCCTAAACTCCGCCCATGACTTTTGTTTGGCTTCTCTTATTAGATTTTTAACTTTTACTCTTTGCTTCTTGTATTCTTTTAATTTTTTCCTACTCTGTTATTCAGGTACTTTTGCCATTTTATTTTCTTACTTCTTACTTCTGCTTAATTGCTTCCGTCCACCATGCAGTTTGTTTCTTGTATTTATTTTCCTTGTATGTTCCGCATATATTTTTGGCTGTCTCTATTACTATGTGTTTAAATGTATTCCACATTTCTTCCGTGTGTTTTTTTTTTCTATTTCTTCCTTGATCTTTCCTATGTCTCTCTCTACTTTTTCTTCATATCTTTTGGCCATTTCTATCTCCTTTAATTTGTATGACTTGATTGTTTCTCTGTTCTTTATTTCTTTATTTTCATCTTGAAAGTTCTCTTTTCCCCTTTTCCGTTTTATTTTGGCTGTTACCAGAAAGTGGTCATTCCCAAATTCATATCCTCTTGTGGCCACTACACACCACTACACATATTTTATGTAAATAGAACACATTTTTCATGTCTGAACGTAAAAATAAATAGTCACGTACTTAAATTACCTCCTTTTTCGCATTTTTACATCTGTATAGTTCATACAATTAAAAAGGGATATCAATAACACGAATAAATTCCTTTTCTTTTACTTGTTTTATTTGACTTTCCGAAAGAATTTTTCAGCGTACAAATAATAATGGCAATCTCAAAATAATTTATTTCAATACAGATCTAACTCAAGGATAGTTTTTATTCATGTTCGTTTTATATTCTTCAATGACATCTCCTACACCGTTCTAAACAATTAAAGTATATTTAACAACAGCATTAATAAAAAAAAACAGACAGTTAAAGTAACACCTGCAAAGACTTTTTGATTTATTTATTTCAATTGTAACATTTTTAAACAAGAAACCGAACACCTTCGGTAGTATTTACACTTGTCGGTGCAAGTTGTAACGTGATAGGGCATTCATGACATCTTATTGGCATGGATTAAGTCAAATTATCAAAGAGTTCTTGTGGAGTCGTATCCCATCTAATCTGAGAACAATTTTAAGCTCCGGACTTGTACGTGGTGGCATATTTCGTGCAGCAACTTGTCTTCCTAAGGTATCCCATGCATGCTCGATCAGATTACCACCATGTGAGTTTGTTGGCCAGTCCATTCTATCGATTACTAATTCATCAAACCAGTTATCCACAATGTCTGCTTGGATTATTATCCGTACACATGAATTGTTCTTCCACTGCTGCTATGTACGGAAGAACAATGCGAGGTTTGATAAGAAAGTAAGAAACCCATTCTGAATGAAATAAGGATCCGCATGACCTTCAGTACATATTCCGGTCCGTATTAGGAATGGAACATAGGTTCATTCCCCACAAGGGGGCGGACCGCTATAGGGGTCAGTCGGGTTCTGCACTAGAACCCTAAGCCCCACTTCAGCTAGTAACGGGAATGTAAGGATAGGACAGACCAGGAAAATGGAATAATGGAATTTCGTGGATGATACTGTCCCAGCATTTACCTGGATGACCCAGGAAAACCACGAAAAACCTGAGTCAGGACAGACACCCCGCGGGGTTCGAACCCAAAACCTCCCGAATGAAAGGTAAACGCTCTACCACTGAGCCACCTTTCTTGGTGACCCATATCATCACACCGCCATCGTTATATTGTGGCCGTTTCCAGACAAATTGAGGATGACTTCGTGTTTCACCAAAGTTTCACATCCACTCGTCACTAAACAACACTCGTCCCTAGTCATTATGGTCCCAATTCTTATGCTCTTCTGTCCACATTCTTTTATGTATGTCAGTGGTCCTCGAGCATATAGGCCGACGTCATTAAGACGATTTCTTATTGTTTGTGTTAGACTCGAGGTGGCAGTGATTGACGACCCGTACGAGAAGTTTGGTTTCGGGAAACATTGGATTCTGCAACCAACCGGGTAGCCCAGGCCATACCATAGGAAATCAACTAGACTGACGTTCCAACCCAAGGATGGAGGAAGCAAGCGTTATGGTCAGTCCGCAATGGATACGATAGCTTAGCTGTCGGGCGAGTAGTGTTGGGCTCATCGTTTCCGGTGACGCCTTAGAAGGTAGTGGCGACATGATCCGGAAGGGGGAAGATATGCTTATTTGCTTGGTGCTTTCCTAGTCCTAATTCGAATGGATGTTTGTGTGGATACTAGCCTTCCAATAGCAGCAGCAAATTCACCTCAAAGCTGGGTTGCATTACGAGTTCGATTTCTACGAGCAAGTTGCTAGTGGTGTTGTTGATGCGGATTGACCTTTTCCTCCAGTTTCCAAAAAGTGATTCCAAAATGCAGAAATTACACTTTGACTCACCCCAAACATTTGGGCAACAGCTTGTTGTGTTCGTCCACATTCAAACTGACCTTGTTATATATGGCGTGGATGAAAGATAAATAAAATTACTTTAAACATAACATAACGAGAAGAAATGGTCTCAAGCGAAAGTAATTCGCAATAGTTTAATCATCTTCATGATCTGATGAAGTAATATCTTGTGGTAATTCACGTTTGAGTCTGGTTGTGAACTAGTTCATAGTGAACTGCTGCACTACATGCACCTGAGTTCATAACAAACTTTGTAGTACATTTTTTAATATACTCATCGATACTTACTCATAATGCAGCTCTGCGTTGCGCATGTACGATGGTGCGTTGACGGCAGTTCTTAATACCTTGTTTCAGAATCGCTGCAGTTTAATCTGTTGGTTTTGGAGGTATTGCACCACACCGGTTAATCGTATAATGTTAGAGGTCGTAACAACCTTTTGTATAGAACCTAACACTGCACATTTGATTTTTACTTCAGATTTTCGATTTATTCACGGATACAGCTGTTGCAGCTTTGGATTGAGTTTTGCTTTATGTCATACTTCCAGCTTAGTCGGGTATCGAGATGAACTCCAAACTATTTTACTACGGAATCTTTGGAGTTCCAAGATATTGCTATTATTGATGTGTATACTGGCATGATTGTTGATTTTTCGTAGCGTGAATATTTTGGCTTGGCATTTATCCGAATTTGTTTGGATATTCTATTACCAAGAGGAGAGCTTGTTTATAGCTTGTTGCAAGGCGACTACTGTTTCATCTAGTTTCGCGGCTTGGGTGAAGAGGGCCGTGTCGTCGGCAAATGTATTTTGTATTAATTTCTGTGTATATGTTAAAAAGAACAGGGCCCAGGACGCTGCCCTGTGGAACGCCGGCTCGAATGCTTTTAGTTTCGGGCAACGTTGCGTTGACTTTAACTGCGAAGCTTCGATTTTCAAGAAAAGAGAAGAGGAGGGCTTTGAGGTACGTTGATGAACCAAATTTTAGAATTTTCTTCTTATGACCTTCATTCCAAACTTGGTCGAACGTCTAGGAGAAACGCTGTAGTGTGTTTATTTGCAAAACCTCGTTTGATGTGTTCGCTGATTCTTTGTAATTAGTTATAGGGTTCTGAAGCCCAACTGAAAGTTGGGCAGTATATTGAGGTTTCCGATATTGTTAACTAAGCGTTTGCGAATCACCTTTTCTAGCAGTTTGAATAATGAAGTCAACAGAGTTATCGGCCTGTAATTATCGTTTTTACTTTGTCTGCTTTTGCAAATATTAAGACATGTGCAGGTTTCCATGATTGGAGAAAGTAGCCTTACCTCAAGCAAGCGTTAAGTGTTGTACTTAAGTAAGCTAGGGCTGTTTTGGTTAGAATGGAGTTGGTAGAAAGGCCATGGCCGGATGATTTCTTTTCAGGCAGTTCATCTATTATATTCTTAATTTCTTTGGGAGAAATTGATGGTATGCGATCTGGTATGGGCATATTAGTTTCGATGTAATTTATAACCTGCCTAGAATGAGTGGGTATGCAGATGATTACTGGAATAAAGGTCTCTTCTAGATGAGAAGCAAACGCTGCTGCATTTTCTTTGTCTGAGCTATAATTTTTGTTGCATTTTTCTGCGGACTTTTTTTAATTAGATCAATAATGCGTCAAACTGACCTATGGCCCTCCAAGTGTGCTTTCCCATTCTTAATTGCAATTAAAATTAAAAATCACCACTATAATCAAAAAAATCAACATCAGAACTATGACCAAGAGCGCGCTGACGCGTGCTTTACTACCTTCCAGCGGCAATCGCAAAATGCAGAAACAAATAATATGCGACAAAGCGTTCAATATCTTGTTTAAAAATATTATACAAATACGAAGGCAGCCTTCTAAGTTTTTACAAACGACCACTAACTAGGTGGCGCTATTGAAATGTGTCATTACTATTTTCGTAAAATTTGACATTTGTTATAGTGAAAATAGTGGCAGCTTAGAAATGGGCCGAGTAGTTTTTTTACGATTTTAGTAAAGGCCTAACCCAACAACAATGTATAGAATCGCTTCGTTCAACTTTTGGTAATGAAGCACCATCAGAAAAGACTGTTTACAATTGGTTTGCAGAATTTCGTCCTAGTCGTGCGTCCGTCAGTGATGAATTTCGTGAAGGTGGACCAAAATCGGATGGATTCCGCATAATTTGACCGAAGCTCAATAACAGTCAAGTGTTAATTGGCGTAAGGAAATGCTCAAAAAATTCGACCGAGGAAGTGAAATTCCGTATCCAACATCGTAACAGGTGACGAAACTTGGATATATTCGTAGGAATCGGAAACTAAACACAATCCACTGTTTGTGTGTTCCTAGATGAACCGAATCCCACAAAAGTTGTTCGTTCACAAAACACTTCCAAGAAAATGATCGCTTGTTTCTTCTGTTGTACCTACTGGACATGTCGCAACCATTTCTTTAGAGGATCGAAGAACAGTTAACGCTAAATGGCATACAACAATTTGTTTGCCAGAAGTCATCAACGAAATCAAGAAAAACAACCGAAAACGTCGCATCATTCTTCATCATGACAATGCCAGTTCTCACATAGCACATCAAACAATTGATTATTTGAAGGAAAACATCGAATTAATGTCTCATTGCCCGTATTCACCTGATTGGCGATCAATCAGGTGAATACGACTTCGTTCTGTTCCCGAATGTCAAACAAAAAATGCATGGACAGCGATTTTCATAACCTCAAGAAGCTGTTGAAGCCTTTAAAAACCATGTTTTTGCAAATTGCAAATGCTAATTTCGACAGATCTTCCCATTTCAGGTTTAGAGGTACCTACAATGAATAATTTGGCGTCTTAAGAGAATGCTATCGTAAATTAAATTTTGAAGCATATTTAACCTGGAAATGTAGGACATTAATCTTAAAATGATTGGGTTTACATACAGCCATCGTTATTTTTTTGAGTGTATAAATTTCGATTATGAACCTAAACGCTAAAGTTTTGCTTTAAGCTCAAAATTTTATTAAATTTTCTAAATTTTGAAGTAAGTAGCAACGCCATGGTTTTTTTCTAATGTAGAAATTGACATTTTGAATCCAAAAATCGAGACATTTAAACTAAAATTTAATCGAAATGTCAATTTCAATCTACAAGAAATGCTAATATTGTATTTGAAATTTATAGTCTAATTGGAATATGTTTTTCTGCAGAATTTTCAAAGAAAAGTCGATATTTTCGTTTTATAGACGCAATATCGATATTTCTCGCAACATTATTCAGTGTATTATTGGTTTTACATGCCGTTTCTGACCTTTACCATTTCATTATTTTTAAAAATTGATAAGTAGAAAGCTGCATTGTTGGCATATCTTCAAAGAAAAAATGTAATTTTACTTTATTTTTGTTACCACAATCCTTGCATATCTTACTGTGTGTTGGGCAATACAATGATAAGAATAATTTAATTATACCAATTATTTTATATCGTAAGAACTGGAACTGCAATTACAGCAGTTTTTCTAGAATATCTAATCGAATTCAATTAACAAACTAATAGTAATAAAATTAATGGTATTGAAATTATTTATTATTGAAACGCAATGCGGTCGCGAATGCACAGACGAAGGTTATAAATTTTTAATTTTTCATATAGGCAGATGGATTTCTATTCTCGCAGATGTTTTAAATCGATTTCTATTTTATCTCTGTGCGCCGGAATACCACTGGAGAAAGAGAAATTGGTTGATTGTTGCATTTACGCCGAACAAAAACTAGCCTCATGACTGGGTAATTACACGTTAGAAATCTTTTTACCATATTAGCTTGAGCGAAAATCATTAAAATCATTAAATTTCTCCGCGGCAGGGTTCAAAATAAGGCCGTGAAAATGAAAAATTCAATACTAACTTATTGGAATTGCGACCTGCTGCTCTCACTTTCAATATAATAACAGATTGAGCAAATACATAATAGTAAGTGTTTTTGTTGCTTCCTGCACTACAGGACGTAATCGTTCAGTTGTCGCTCGAGGTTAACGCAAAAAATAGAGAAACGTCAGAGGGGACCAAGAATTACCATTTATCCTTAGAATTATGTAACGTGTCATTAATCAAAACCAGCATAGAAATATTGCAACAAAACGGGAACCTAAATTATTCAAAAAATATTGAAAAACAGGTTTCGAAAAACCTTTTAAAAGGCAACTGGTGTTTTTTTAAATGTTTTTGAATCAACCTTGTTTGCCAATAGAAATCAAACTCATTTCTTATTTACCACTATTTATGTGAAGTGTCCTATAGATGTTGCCATTTTGTTTACATAAACATCATTTGATTTTCTGTAAAAATAATTACTTTCAGAAACAACTAAATCAGCATACGCACGTATCACTTTTAATATTTTTAATCTCCTCAATGAGAAACTACAGAAAAACATTTAACATTGATACACAAATATGTTTCAAATGGTAACATCAATTTTGTGATATCTCACTGAAGAACTCTTAGAAAATGCTATTCAATAGCAGCAAACATTTTTTTACATGACTCGTTTTGGAAAATTAAGAAATACACTCAAAAGATTCAGAAACAATTTTTTTAATTTGAATTTAAAAATATTAGACTACATTATCAAAATGATTTCCATATTTTTTTTTGGTACTAGTAAAGTCTACTCTAAAATTAGCTCCGAACATTTTTGGAAGGTTTGTCGCAGAATAGCTCGGCACTCCTGAACTATTGCTTGTCTCAATAATTGTGCAGTGGACTAAGGCTGAGGTCTCTAGACAATATATTTGAGTAACCTCAAAAGAAGTCTAATGGAGTCCAGTATGGAGATATTGGAGGCCATTATCTTTTATCGAGACGCTCAGACAAAAAAAGTATTTGCTATAATTAAGTGGCATCTGGCTAAAGCTTTTAACCCTTTCAGACCTGAATTTTGGATTTTTCAAATAAAATTTGTTGTTACCTGAATTATTTTTTATAACCATTTCAAGAACTCCGCCACCAAATGTGAACTGATTTCTGCTATAGATGTAGAAACTAGGAAGTCGTGGCAATTGCCACCACCAGGCTTTAAAGATAAAAAAATAGTAAAAATTTTTATTATTTTTATTCATTTTAAGTGACAGTTTAATAGAAAACACATTTCAAAATAGTTATTGTCTTATTTGAACATGAAAATCTTTGAAGCAATTTTTAAATTTTGATAAACAGAGAGACACTTGACACTTTTCGCACTGAATTCGTGAACGCCCTGCACACGTCTCGAGCTTACAACGTTGCTCATTGCCATCTTTTTGTATTGGCCAATGTACAATTTTATCAAATCTTACGTTATTAACAGGTATTATGTTAGGTTTTTGGCGTTTTATTGGTACGGGTGAATTGCGAGGTGAATTTCTGGGACTACAAGATGGTGGTCTACCTCGTTTTGGTGTATTAATTAGGTAACCAGAAAATGCCATACTTTCTGCTATTGACATGGTAAACTGCAATAAATCCATCCCGGCTCTTTTTATTACTCCATTGCGCTCCATATTGGACTGGTATTCTAACCAAGCGTTGCAAACGGCCAAATTGAAGTAGTGAAAAATAACTCTCAATGTCAATTTTCGTGATCGAAGGAACGTGCGATACAGTGCAATCAAAAAATCACTCTTATCCACTCCTCCCATGGAAACATTATACAATCGTATAATTACTGGACGTTTTACCATCACATAGGCCCTTTCCTTCCTGTCCCATCTTCTCACTTCATCTTCACTTTCGATTCCAACACAATTCGAGGCCATGATTATAATTTTGTTGTCATACCAACGAACTACTACAATTTTCTTATCTTCGGTAACAAATGAATCACAGCTACCACGTCCAATTTTCTTTAGCTGACTTTCAGATTTCAAAGGACACTTTTGAAGTCGATTAGCGCGAATGGTTCCCGCTACGAAAATACCTCTTTCTAGTAGTTCTTTCAGTAATAACAGTGACGTAAAGTAATTGTCACAAAACAGTTTATGCTCTTCATGTTCAGGAATTCTAGCTGACAAATGTAGCACCAGTCCATTCGTCGCTGAAAATTTTTCTTGTAAATCGACGCGAAGAGTGGTAGATCCTTCATATACAACTGAACGATATACGATACCAGAGGCACCACAAAGCATGAACACTTTTACTCCTCAAGGATTTGGCTTTCCTTTTAGATACTGCTTCACCATAAGTTGTCCCTTGAATGGAATAATTGATTCGTCAATACAAAGAATTTCTTCTATTTCTAACTCTTCACACTGCTTTTCGAACGAATTGATTATTGGACGTACTTTCCAGAGTTTATCATTTCTATTAGGTTTGTCATTGTTATCGAAAATATGCAAGTTATTTCTGAGGGATTCAAATCTATTACGAGGTATTCGAACATCATCTAAAAATTGAATTCTTGTAGCAGGTGTCCAATATATTCTCAATCTCGGAAAGCGAATAATACCCATCAGAATATGCAGCGCTACAAGTTTTTTAATTTCTTGTTCATTTGTGTTGATGTTTCTTCCGTTTTTGTGAATCGAGTACATGTTCGTTTTCTCTGCTAGTTCAGTAAAGATTTGATTTGGAAAGTACTTGGAAAAATACGTCATCGGCGTCTGATCCTGATAAGCATTTTCGTTATTATTGTCAGGTGGAGTAAAATCGGTGTTTGGCGGTGAAAAATGCTGTTTCTTCCAAGTCACATTGTTTATTTCATTTTTCTTTTTCGTATTTGGTTTTTGTGGCAACCTTCTTGCCAATATTGCCAATGGAATATCATCTTCGTCTTCAACTTCTTCATTTTCTTGTTCATTCCCGGAAACTCCCTCAATGGGTTCACATGTGTAGTCTTCGTCAATTCGATAAATTTCATCTAAATTTTCTATTTCATCTTCTACATCTGAGTCAGGAAGTGCTGATATAGCGGCCTGTGCTTCAAATTTCCATAAAACGTGATTGGAGATATGCCATCATCATCTGTAGAAATTAATACTTTCCTAATGAAATTTGGCGGGAATACATTTCAAGGAGCTATGTGGAGGACTATTTGTACAGAAGGCCACAAATAACATTCATTCAACTAATTATGCCACCTTATACTTTACATACCACTCAAAATAAGATCGAGAATTGATTTTGTATAGAAATTATTTGTACTTACCAAATGCATCGTTGAGGTTATGATGATTCATGCTTGCAAGGCTTTGAACAATCATCACTCAAAAAAGCCAAAATTCAGAAGTTGATCAAATGACACCCGAATTGCCTTTAAAGTATATTACAGAGGTGACATTCAGCGGTTGATACTGAAAATACTTCATTGTCGGAAGATAGAGCCCTTTAAATATTGCGGTGGCAAATGCCACCGGCAGGGCCGAAAGGGTTATATGAAGCATCACAAAATGGGTGTTAAAAGGTTGCCCTATGAGTC
>JABXWE010022479.1:0-12103 GCA_014611495.1 Limonius californicus
ACAGTATTAAAGCTATTCGAAAAAATCATTGGGAGAAGATTGCAGAAGGAAGTGGAGCCGAAGATACTGCAAGTGCAAAGCGGGTTCAGATAAGGGAAGAGTACGCAGGACCAAGTGTTCACAATCAAAGAGATCATTAGCAGGGCAAGAGCAAGATCTAAAGCAATCTATCTAGCTTTCATAGACATGGAAAAGGCCTTCGACAGAGTGCCGAGGGAGAAAATATGGGAATGCTTAAATGAGAAAAATATAGACGAGAAATTAATTAGGGTAACTAAATGCCTTTACCAGAAAACAAAAAATAGGGTAATAAGTAAGAATGCAGAATCTGAGACATTCTATACGAAGATGGGAGTTAGACAGGGAGGGAGCCTCAGCCCGTTGTTATTTATCACCTTTATGGATAAAGTAATCAGAGAGGCAAAACAAAGAACAAAAACTTTATTTGTGGGATATAGAAACTTGGAAAGATTGGACATCTCAGAATGTGCATTCCTGGATGACGTAGCACTAATAGCAGGCAACGAAAAAGACCTAAAAGAGAATTTGAAAGTGTGGAATGAAGTGCTGAAGGAAAATGGAATGAGGCTGGACAAATCGAAAACAAAAACAATGGTAATAGACGGAGAAAGAAAAGAAGTAGAAGTAAGAATTGAAGGGGAAGCAATAGAACAGGTGAATAATTTTAAATATTTGGAAGTAAACATAGAAGAGACAGGCAACCAAGGTGCGGAGGTAAATAACAGACTGGAAGCGACGAATAAAGTATACTACGCTCTGAGTAAAGCTTTTATAAACAAAAAAGAAATAAGAAAGGAAACAAAAATGAAGGTATTTAAGGCAATATATAGGCCAATCCTTACTTATGGGTGTGAATCATGGGTGATGTCGGAAAGAGAATAAAGTAAGATTAGAGCTGCAGAGATGAAGTACCTAAGAATGAAGCAATAAGACAAGAACTGAATACTGAGTCCATAGAGGAATTTATAGAATGTAGACAACTAGGATGGTGGGGACACCTGCAAAGGATGGAAGGAAAAGAACAAACAAAGAAGATATGGGAGTCCAAATTGCCAGGCAAAAGGCAAAGAGGGAGGCCAAACTAACGTGGGACGAAGTAATTGAGAAGATCCTAAAGAAGAAGGGGAAATCGAGGGCAGATGCTAAAAGGCTGGCAGAAGATAGAGTCAAATGGAAAAAGGTTATAAAGGACTAAGTGAGATAAAGTGTATCATGTAAAGATAGTGAATCGTAAACTGAAAATTGAAAATACTGTAAATTATAATGAGATGTAGCATCCCTACACCCTAAGGGTATAAAGGGAAATGATTATATATATATATATGGAAAAAATACATTTACAGATGTCGTCCATGTATTTCATTAAAAGTTGTTTCTCTGATATCGCGATTATTGTCGAGAAGCAACTACAGCTTTCTTCTTCAGCATTTTTTATATTTGGTACAGCGGAGTCGTTCATTGGGGCACAGTCCCATACATAAATTGTATACAAAAATATTCGAGATTACAAGAGACTTAAGAGTATTAGTAGTTCATGACTACATGGCCAGGAAATTTTCCATAGAATTATTCTTAGGTAAAATATTGTAAAATTTAAAATATTATATTTTTTTTACATAATATGCGATGTGCAATTTTGTAAGCACAGTTAGAGTAAAAAAAAATATTTTTTCCCTTTTATGTATGGTGTTTGTTGTTACGCAATAAATAAATTAAATTTTCATACATCTAAGAAATAGTAAGCACTGTTGCCCTGAAAGACCAGGTTCTATTCTAGGCTCAGGAACATGGAATTTTCATACGGCCGTTTTCCTTCAGAAGGCAATGGCAAATCTCCGAGGTACTTTTGCTAAGAGCACCTATTCTGAAGTAGAAGAAGAAGGCGACACTTCCTGCGGTTTGAAGTCCGCGTTAAACAGTAGGTCCTCTATGTTTGCGTGCATTACTTTACACGCACCCCACAAACATTTACAGAGCAGGCCACCACGTTTTCTCGAGAGCCGAAGGACTCTAGAGAGAATAGCCTCAATTGAAGAAAAAGATTTTCATTTCATTTTAAGTTAAAAAAAAACTTCTATTTACTTTGGACGCAATTCGGTGTTTGTCTATCTTGTTTTACAGGTTGAATATATGAAGGTTCAAAGAATATTTGTCTAGGTTTACGCATGCTCAGAATTGATTTTCCAGATCAAAATCAGTATACGAAAGAAAACAGCACTTAGATGGGACCAATTTCCTAAGTTAGTAGAAACTTGTTCCGTAATATGCATTTGTCATTCTGTCGATGGTCTGTTCGATACCGATCACAGAAGTGATTGTTGGTGATAATATCGCTGCTGCTGGCCTTTCTTCCTTTATAAATTTCAGCTATTTGCCTATTCTGTGGAGCAATAATATGCATTGTGCACGGTTAACTAGTGGGTGAAAGATGGTTCTACCTGCGAACACCTACAACTGCATGCTAAAATTTCAGGAAAAACATCAAATCCTATCCAGGTCTTTATTTCGTACTTCCTTCTCAACAAAACAGTGAATGGGCTCAACACTGCCGTACAAAAGAACAAAACCTTTCGGCATTCGTAACGCGTGTATATTTTAGCGAAGCTTTTGTTAAACACTGAATAGAATAAAACTGTGCAGTGGATTCAATACCCTGAATAGCCAATATAATACATTGTCATATGGTCTTTTCGCCAGTGACAATACATTTGTGTGTGGCATTAGAGAATAGGGTATTACTCCAACAATACGGTCATGCTTCGAATCTCTTGGACCCAAATGCCCCCATTCGTAAAGGTAACATTCCGGTGCTGTACTGTCCGTCCGTTCCGCACAAAAGAAGACGTAAGAATAACGATTACATTTGCATGAGTTTTATGGCTTTGCATGGCGATTTCTTGCTTTCGATCTCCGTATAAACGCGCCTTTCAGACTTTCTTGCAAATGCCAGCAAAATTCTGGTCGTGGCTGTTTTTACCACGAAAAACAAAACAGGTCGATGTTATTTTTATGTCCAATCGTGTAAATGAGAACAAACTTCTGGTTATCTATAAAGAATTGTGGTAAAAAGTATTCTATTCTAAATTTAGTGGTCTTAGGACAATGTAAAATATATAGAATATTTTATTTGATATGAAAAACAGGGTCTTGCCTATTGAAACTGGAATTATTTCACTGTAGATAAACCCTTCAAGGGGTGTTGTAGATACGTCCAGTCACTATTAAAATAGATTCTTAACTACTTTGTGTTTAATGCTCAATAGTTAATTAAGAATCTATCCCAAGCGCCTATAAATATACATATATGATAAATTTCAGCAGTGATCGCTTGGCCTTAGCGGAAGATGATAAAAGTCCCTCAATAATTTAGAGTTATTTCTCACTACCTTTAACTTCTACAACTATTTGTTTGCAATTAAATTACTTCAACTTTATGTTTGTGAAAGTTATTCCAGTTTAATCTCGAGGAAAATGTTTCAAAAATATAACATATTTTAACTGAAACAAAAATAGAACAAACTGTGGTCAAATCGAAATCCTAACTATAAAACTAATAAACAATTAATTTCTATTATAACCTCTCATACTTTCATATATCATAAATATCTAATACTGTTTTCAAGTGCATCCAAAGCTTCTTGAGCAATCATGTGTTGAATTATTAGAAGCTTAAATAAAAATCTGTACCAAATAGCCGCAAATTTTGACCACGATAGTTAAAAATTCTAGTAACATCATGCTGTTGTTGACCTTTAAGTAGATTTGAAGATACTTTTTATTACTAGTCTAAAGGAAGTACGAACTTTCAGCAAGAAATGTTGAGATGTCTATGCTTAATTAATGGTAGAAAAAAAATGTTATATCTTTGCGCACCTGAATTTATCGCTTTACCAGGAAACAGAAGATTTAAAACTATCACATGTCTGCTATTACCATTATTTAAAATTATTGTATATCAGGGTCACAAGCCATTGCCTACCCGTACAACGAAATTTAACTAAATTATTGTCCTTAGTTCGCTCAAACTGGCATTATACCATTGAAAGTACTATAAGATGATGTTTCACTGTAAGAAATGATAATATATATGAAATTGCTATAAGAATTACTTTAAAAAATATTAAAACATTATCATCGGTTACTTAACCTTGAAGTAAATTCATGAAGGTCGAACATGAGCCATTTGCATCAATTCCTTACCACGTTCCAAAGAAATTTACTATTTTCAGGTGAGATTTCTAATTACTTCCAACTTAAAAACCATCAAAATATATCGTTACTACAACGTATTCTATTTGAGTGAAACAATAGCGAACTCTGCTGCAATTGTAAACATATAATTAATGTTATAAACAAAAGAAACAATAATAAAATTAATGCAACAGAAATGGAATACTGGAGGAGAAGTAGTAGAGTTACGCGTATGGACCGAATACCAAACGAGGAAATCAAAAGACGAATGGGAATAGATATATAACAAAAATTACAGACTGGAGTCCCATGGAAAGAAGAAGAAAAGGAAGACCCAGAAGATCTTGGAGAGATAGAGTGGATAGTGCGATAGAAAGGAGAGGATTAGAAGACGGACAATGGGAGAGGAATGGCGACGGTGGTTGAGAGAAGGAAGGCAGCGACAGCTGCAGAAATCCTTGTATATATACAGGGTGTCCCAAAACGTACCGGCAATATTTCAAAGATGAATTCCAAAACTTTTTTAGAGTCGAAAAGTCCACATGAACATATGACCTAAACGTAACCGTTAACGAGTTATTGTTTATTTCATAATTTATGTGGCTAAAATTTTAGTTCAACGAATTTTATAAAATAAATCTTTTAACACATGTTTATTATTTTATTTACAAGAAATGTTTAAAATTAGCTCCATTGTGTTCGATACACAAAGCCGAACATCGCAGAAGAGATCGCTGCGTTTTTAATATTGTTGTTGGGTTATTACAGTCTGCCGTATTCTTTGGCGTAATTCTTGTACCGTGTGCACTTCAGTTGCAGAAGCAATCTGTTTCATGTGACCCAAAAGATAAAAATCTAATGGAGTCAGATTCGGCGAACACGGGGGCGTACTACAGGTCCTCCTATCCAATCCATCATCCCGGAAAATATGCGTTAATCCAAGCTCTAACACGAAGACATTGATGTGCTGGTGCCCCATCGTGTTGATACCACATTGCAGGTCGAATATTTAATGGCATATTTTCCAGATAAGGGTAAACAATTTTCTAGAAAATATTCGTAATTCGCACCATTTAAACGGTGTGGCAGTTCAAATGGTCCAATCAGACGATCTTTAAGAATACCTGCTATCATATTAACACTAAATCTACGTTGAAAATGCAAGCGTCTTCTTAAATGAGGATTTTCTGCAGCCCATTCATGAAAATTATGATAATTATTGACACCATCTCCTGTTAAAAACTTGAACTCGTTGATGGTGATATGGATGTAAGCGAGCACTTCTTATTGTTCTCCAAATCTGGTTTCTACATATTCCAGTACGTAATGCAATTTTTTACACACTTAAAGACGGATCTTCTTGTAATAAATCAAGAGCTTGTTCATCATCGTTTATGGATCTATGGATAACTCCTTGTCTTGCGTTGAAAGTGCCATGTTCTGTTATGTGATTTTCAGATTTGCCGCTACACTTTATTAATTCCGTAATTTGTTTGCCGCTTCGTAGGAATGAATATCGCTATTTTAAATGAATTCTTATTTTGGGTTACCGTTTCATTATTTTGTTTTGTCTTTCGAAGCTCGAGATGTGTTAATAGTTTCTTTGTGTAAAAATTGCAGACTCTTGTTTTTCCGCGTTTGACCTCTGACTGTTGCTAGAATTCTCGTGTCTGTTATTCCCGAACTTTCTAGAACTTCTTGCGTAACATTTTGTAATGTGGTGCAACCTTTTGAGGGGGGTGCTAATCCCCGTTGCGCTTTTAATTTAGTCGGCATTAGAACTCCGCCGGACTCCGGTCTTCGAAAATAACATCAATCGAGGGTATTAAATGTTTATCGAGTGACAGTCAGACCCTCGAGACAGACGGTTGTAACGTTGCATATTGGTTCCTTTTCCTTCGCGGCGCTTTTGCTATTCTGTTTTACCGTACCATTTTTGTTTGCTGTAGAGCAAAAGTAAATAGACTTAACCGTTATATATACATAAGCGATAGCAAAATGTACGCCTTGGTGTTGGACAATTAAAGATATAATTGCTCCTGTCGAACTCAGTTCGGATCTATGCGAAGTGAAAAGAAAAGAAAGGAAATTGTGCGAGTGTTCTGCTAGAATTTGGTTTGTTCCCGTCGTCCGAAAAAGTCTTGCTTCTGTCCCCACGTCATCTGACCCAGTTGAAAGCAACTCGGCCCTCTACAGGGGCGTAACAACTACATATTGTCTCAACGCTGCCCCGAAGGACGCTGTTCTCCGATCCTTTATGGTTTTTCGACCCTACAACTGGAAATCGCCATTATATGTGCCTACTCCTCTGAACTTTAAGGTAAAACAGACCCCTACTCCTCTGAGCTAAGCTGTAGGCCCTTTTCCATCAAACTAGTTACGAATCGCCGAAAAAGCGCGATTGGCCCGTAACAGTTCCCTCATTTGACGATGTGAATTAAAGAAAACTGCACGCGTAGGCAAACTTCTATTGGGATATCTTCTACGATATCCTTGTTGTGCTGTTAAAGCATTTCCATCACACAGACCGTAAGCATAACGAACATCTGCGTATCCTTCATTAAAAAATATTGGCATTGTGAATCACTTGTGGATTACGATGGGAATAAGGATACAAAGATGAAGCCAATAACTTCAGTATCACAGTAATAAACTGACAAGTTATAAGCAATAATTTGGTAAAAACGATGTTCAAATGTTATCAAACTTAATCAGATCAGTATTTCAGGAATCCGTAGAACTAAAATTTTAGCCAAATAAATTATAAAATAAATAATAACTCGTTAACGGTTACGTTTAGGACATATGTTTATATGGAGTATTCGTCTCTAAATAAGTTCTGAAACTCATCGTTGAAATATTGTCGGTAAGTTTTGGGACACACTGTATATGTAGTACAAAATCGATAGTTATTCAAAAATTTTTAGGGCTGTTTAAAATTACATGATAGATTTCACATTTCAGGAATTTCGCGATAATCTGTTGAAAAAAACTGTAGGAATTTCTAATAATAATAATTTGCTATTTGACTTTGAAATAAATAATTCTCAAAATTTAATTAACTCAATTCTCATGGTTCCAGAGCAGAAGTCAAGACCAAGCGATATAAAAATTTCGTTTGCTTAGATTCATATTTGTCTTATTACGAATTTTACTGAAATTAGAAAATACATTGTTTTTATACAATTTTTTATATTTAACGTGTATTGCTTTACAATTGTCTGTAGACGTAAACTTTTAGCAGAACATGCCACTAACCTAAAATATTTTGATAACTTTTCGAAGTATTACATCTGTTTCTTGATCGATCTGATTCCTTAAAATAAAGAATCTCTTCCATGAGTATAAAAATTGATTATTATAATGATTAATATCTGTTATTTAACCTTGAGATACAGTGTTGAAGGTTATATTGTCACTTGGATGATATCTCCAAATTCTTTATTTTATGTTTAACGAAATTGCTTATAATGTACAAAGACAGTAAAGTTTCGTCAACCAAGGTTAGTTAATTTACTGATATTTATTTTCAAACAAAGTAATAAAACGTTTTATCCGCCAACTATAACGAATTTTATTTCTACTTTTAATACCTAGAAATCTTTTTGTTGTTTTCACAGTTGTTCCACCAACAAAACATTTAAATTAATTATGAAAGATAAGCCCAAATTACCAATTAATTTTTAAGCTTTCTTCGCCTGACAATAAATTTAAAAAAGCTATACAGCAAGCAAGCTTCTTGAAAATTTATTGTTTCTCTAATTAACGGCATTGTAAAAGGTGTCGGTTTTCACACATTGAATTTTAATACCTCGCGTTTTACTGCGTATCTTGATGACTATAACGGCCGCATCTTTCTTTTATAGAAACCGACAACGAACTCTAACCGCATTTTTAATAACGTAAAATAAATTTTAAAGCAATTTGTGATGTGATGCTAAATTTAACAAATTTATATAATTTAATAAACAGTATTTGAATTTTTTACAGTTTAACAATTTTTTTCCATTGCGAGTTTTATTCCTATTCGGTTTTGCTTAGAATATGAAAATAGACTACATTTGCTGCTACCAAAAATAGACAACGCCAACTCCATTCATCTTCCAACTAAATAATTTTTTGATTAAAAAAGGATAACGCACAGTACAAAAGCACTCCACGGCAGACAGACATCAAATCGTATTAGTGATTTATTGTGATAAGCAACCGAGGCGGGAGTACTTTCCAACTTGATATATTTCAATCAAACCAGCCTGTCGCAAACAATGATTAGTAGAAAAAACCACTCTCGTCCAATGGTCAATAATAGCTTCATTGGCCTCCATTCACCGCTAATGCACTCTGAATGATGCACCTGCCGAAGAGAACTGATAGTCGGCGATCTTCCCATTCTATATCGCGAAGTATTAATCAATTTTATATTGGTTTAACATAAAGTCCTGCCAAGAAGGCAGATAATCCATTAAAACTTGCCCGCCTCTATTCGTTGCCCATTGTTTTAAAAAACCTCGACTAAACTGCTTGACCTTAATTGCAGAACACTAGTTGAAAACATCCTCATGGTCGACTTTCAAGATAGTTGTATATTTATAATATATTAACAAGAACATATCGGACTATATAATAAACAAAGCACGTTTTCAAAACATCAATAACAGAAATAATACTGTTTGAAGGTAAGACATTGACGTTGAAACGAATACATATTGGCAGGAAGATGCAAAACCATTATGCTGCTAAATTTTCCACAAAAATAGCATACAAACTCACCTTGATATAAAATTTTCATTTACAATCACTTAAATTTAAATTTCCTGAAATTAACTGCCGAAAAAACTGGCTTAAGGTAAGTTATACAGGGTGACAATTTTATCTTGTAACGGGTAGGTAGACTACTTACACACATTCCAGCTGTTTGTATTCCATAGGTATCTATTTTATTAAAATTCAAAGTAGTTACGTTGGATATGCTAAGAAACTGCAATGATAGCATAAATATATGTTGACACATCAATAAAATGAACAAGAAAAATAAAATAAATAGAAACAGAAAGAAAAACGATAATTAAGGACGCAATAAATGTTAAAACTGCCGTCCACCTTGCTGTTCACATAAGCCAAGCCGTCGCAGAAGAAGAAAATCTTCCTGAGTTTCTACCGGAGTTTCGTACACGTCGTTCTTTACTTTACCTCACAAAAAGAAATCTAACAGAGTCAAGTTAGGACTACATGAAGGCCAAGGATGAACCGCACCTCTTGCAATTAATCTGTAATGGAAAGTTTCATCTTAGTAGTTTCTTACAATTCTATGGAAAGGGACAGGTGCTCCGTCATTTTTAAACCACATACGCTGTCTAACATAAAGAACAATGTCTTCTAAAAGTTGAGACATCATTTTCTAAAAATGAAAATACATTTCTTCGTTTAAACTGTCATCAAAGAAGTTGGGACTAGCAATAAAGTTAATATGGCTTATTTTGTGAATAGCAACGGCAATTGTGTCTATTTACACATCCATTGCTACAAATCAAACCGATCCAACCGTACTCACCCAACCAACAAGCGATATAGTCGAGCTAAAAAATATGATGAAAGATCTCATTAGTCAAATGGGCACCATGATGAATCTTATCTCCATGCTTGTTAATAAGTTGTCGTAATGGCCCAGTTGCTTAAAATAGGTGTATGGAACTCCAACGGTTTATGCCTACACGCACAAGAAGTCAAAGTATTTCTACAAATTCACAACTTAGATGTAATGGTAGTATCAGAAACACACTTCACCAATAAAACTCATTTACAAATCCCAAGGTACCACATATATGACACCAATCTTCCTGACGGCACTGGTCATGGGGGAACAGCAGTCATCATCAGAGAAGGTATCAAGCACCACGAACTGCAAGGATATTGTAAAGAAAATCTACAAGCAACCACTGTGGCTGTGGAAGATAATGTAGGAACTCTAAACATATCAGCAATATACTGCCCGCCAAAACATAACAACAAAAAGAACGACTTTGAAGATTACTTCAAAACTTTAGGAAACAAATTCATCTGTGCTGGTGACTGGAATGCAAAGCATCAACATTGGGGTTCACGAATAACTCTAACTAAAGGCAGAGAACTGTACGCGGCTTTGAAAGCAAATAACCTTACTGCAATATCCACTGGACAATCACCTATTGGCCTTCTGACAGGAACAAAATCCCAGATCTAATAGATAAGAAGAAGTTCAACAAAGCAGCAAAGGAACTGAAGGAACTATTAATGCTAACAAAAAATAAATCTATTCAAGAATACTTGAGTAATTTATCAGCGATCGACCCTCGAGTTAGCTCCATGTCAGATGATGATGATGATGATGAACAGAAGCTACAGAGTATTCGCTGTGGAAAACGACCAAAAAACTGAAAAGGTCACAAACATCCATTCCGTCAATCAAAGATCAAAATGACAAATGGTCTAGAAGCAACAAAGAAAAAACTGCAGCATTTGCAAGCCATCTAACAAGTGTATTTAAACCGCATGCAGCGGAACACGAACAGGAAGTTCAAGAATTTCTAAATACGCCATACCAAATGGATCCTCCAATAGAAACAATTAGGATCCCCGAAGTTAAAACATAATTCTAGGGCACATAAACCCCAAAAAATCCCTAGGGTTCGACTTAATAAGTGGAAAGGTATTTATTAAAAAAACTAACAACTAAAGGGTACAAAGCCATACAACAGATTTTCAACTCAATATTAAGACTGGGATACTTCCCCAGTACGTGGAAACTGGAACAAATTATAAGGTTGCCAAAGCCTGGTAAGAATCCAAACGAGACAACATCTTATCGCTCTATAAGCTTATTGCCAATTCTCTCGAAAGTTTTTGAAAAAATATTTTAAAAGCGACTGACATCGATTTTAGAGAACAACAACCTCATTCCTCATCATTCGTTTGGTTTTAGAAGCCAACACTGCACTATCGAACAAGTACCTAGGATAGTCAACATAATAAACAATGTATTCGAAGAAAAAATTTACTGTTTGACAGCATTTCTCGACATTAGCCAGGCCTTTGATAAGGTCTGGCATGAAGGTCTTACGTACAAACTTAAGGAAAATCTCCCATACAGTTTTGTGATTGTTCTTATATCTTACCTAACAGAAAGATTATTCCTAGTGAAGTACCAGGATGAATACACTGAATTGCTACCAATCCAGTCGGGTGTGCCACATGGGAGTGTATTAGGACCCATCCTATACATTTTAGGTATATACGGCCGGTCTTCCAACAAGCGACAGAACCACAGTTGCCACGTATGCAGACGATACCGCAGTGCTCGCAGTACACACCAATCCAACAATTGCATCAGAATATCTACAGGAAAATTTAAATCTATAGATAGACGTCTAACGTGGAAGAAAAACCTTTCCACAAAACGAAAGCAGCTTGGTCTAAAATTGAGGCAAATGTATTGGCTGATTGGCAGGCAATCCCAGTTAACATTGGAAAACAAATTGTTGATATACAAGTTAATCCTGAAACCTATATGGACATATGGAATACAGCTGTGGGGCACAGCAAGCAATTCTAATCTGGAAATCTTACAACGCTTTTAAAATAAAGTATTACGAACAATAGTTGACGCGCCCTGGTATGTTACCAACACAACAATTGCAGGAGACCTACAAGTATCATCGATTAAAGATGAAATTAAACGATTTAGTGAAAATTACAGTGCCAGAACTGAAGTGCATCCTAATGTGCTCGCGAGAAATTTATTGACAAATACTATTGGTGAAGTGTGTAGACTAAAAAGATTCAAGTCAAATGACCTAATGGACAGATTTAATTAGAATTAGCATGTCTAAAGCAGTAATTCATGTTACCACAATAT
>JABXWE010022480.1:0-12436 GCA_014611495.1 Limonius californicus
TATTTCTTGATCTTTGTATATTGGTGATATCAATGTTATGAATAAATACTTCTTTAAAGTGATCCGCCATAAGTTGGCGTTTATCCTTATCATTTGTGTACGACGCATTATTATATTTTATTATTGGTATTGTGTTTGGTTTGTGTGTTATTCTTTTGGTAGCTTTCCATAAGGATGAGTCATTTGCGTTTATTTCAGATATGTATTTTCTGTAAGAGTTTATGCGATGCCGCTCTAGTTCCCATTTAATTTGATGTGCCAGTTGATTTGCAGAGATTTTGTATTCTCGGTTTCTGGTACGCTGCCACATTCGCCTAGTTGCATTTTTTGACGAATTAGGTCAAGGATATGATCTGGCGGTTGTAAGTACTGATATGGTGTTTTCTTACGTTTGTTTGGTTTTGTAGCAATTTGCGTGGCGTGCGCAATATTTGTGGTTAGGTGTTTGACTGTTTTATCAACTGACTCGGCAGTATACGGTATGTTTCGTGGTTTAACGTGGTCGTTGAGGTAAGTTTTATATATTTTCCAGTCAATAGGCCCAGTAATTAGTTTAGGTGCGGGTTCTACCATTTTAACTTGGCGGTTAAATGTTACTATGACCGGCAGGTGATCGGAGTCAAGTTCATTCACTACGTGTTGGTGGATTGGTGTAGAGAAGTTTTGAATTAATCCAATATCTAATATGTCGGGCAAGTGATCTTCTCTATATGGGTAATAAGTGTATTCCGAAGGTGCTATAATTTGTATACCATGTTGACTGGTGATCTGATGTAGTCTACTACCATTGGGGTTATTTGCACGGCATCCCCACAGTGAACTCTGGCTATTAAGATCTCCCAGTAGTAGGGCTGGTGTATTTGTATTAAACACAGTGGCTATATCGGTAAACGTTTGGTGTGGCATAGTAGGTAACCATACTTTTTGTTTTAAGGATCATTCCCATCCCACCCGGCTTACCCCGGCTCAACACATTTCGTGCTATTCACAGGTCTAAGATGCCCCACCTTTGAAAAACCCCAACTATAACTAAGACACCACAAACCCCTGGGAAAGTGCAGTGCTCAGGATTCGAACCTAAGCGACTTTGATAGAATAACCCCGAAGCCAAGCGCTACGGCCACTACTCTACCGCGGTCCCCTGGTAACCATACTATTGGACCACACTTCTTTCATGTCTATTTAACTGGGCAACGTAAATTGGATTTTCTACAAAACATTTAACCCGAATTGTTGAAAGATATATAACTCAATGTACAATAAAAATGTTAGCACTAACGTAATCCCGTTCACTATAGGTGGATTGTTAAGAAGTACTTAAATAACGTATTTATAGCAAATTGGTTTGGAAGAGGAGCTGTGCATCCATAACCACCAAGTAGTTTCGATATCACTCTACTAGTGTTTTTTCTTTGGGTTACAATTATAGTAACTGCGCTAGTAAACGAGCATGATTTACGAAATAACACATGCCATGTTCGAATGTATTCGAAGAAAATTTTTACAATGAAGTAGAAGGCAATTTTGAACATATACGGAATTAAATAAAATTGCTGTTTGTTTCTCTAACTCAATTTTCACTATACTACGGTTGCAACAGTAGGTGCTTTCCTTCTTAAATACTAATATATAGGATTTTAGTAAAACTGTTAATTACTACACTCAGAGGTTAACTTGATAGAAACTATTACAGTAAGGAATTAACTTGAGAGAAACTAACTGTGATTCATTTCTATGTTATACAAAATTTAATATAATTGTAATTGCTTTGGTGCACATATTTTGGGTTGTTTACGAGGGGACAACTTAGCTAGTTCACTCTGCAGATATAAAATTGTGACAAATTTTGTTAACATTTGCAACGAATCCGTATAACTTGGATCTGCAACGAAGGTATTTAATGTTTTGGAAATGGACTATGAGATATATTTTCTCGTAGCAGTGGAACCGATTTCATAACTATTATGTGGGTTTACTTTTTTATTAAAATTCAAAATGCAAAATGCAATTGCACAGTACGCCTCTTTGTTTAGTTGTTGTCACTTATGAGTTTTTGAAATTACACTGAATTGTAGCAACTTGTAAAAGCCATATTTGTTGTTCCAGGTGACCCCTATCAAGTTTATTAATCGGACTATACATCTAAGACCTCTATGACCCGACACAGAATTGTGTCCAAAATTTTGTGCAAAGCGTTTTTATAAACTTCTGCGTCGTGTCATAAATTTTGTACAAAATTCTGTAGCTCGTGCTCTAAGGTCTACCGAATTTTGTTCAGAAACAACGTCAAATCGATGAGAAAACGAGCACTTTCTAGTGTTCATCAATGATCACAGAGGGCAAAGACTTAAATGTTTTACCACGTATACCACCTAAAATCTCTCAACGCTAGCCATTCTACACAAACTTAATGTAACTTATAAAAAAAAACGTTCCCGAAAACACAAAAATAATACAAACCACGAAAATGTGAACAACATTCGAGGTTATGTAAACAAAAGTAAACAATTATAATAAAATCTTGATAGAATTCTGCACAGATGTCACCGTCCTTTGCACCTATTTGCGCTTGCTCACTGACAGAATTTTGTACAAATATCTGTTCCGTGTAATACGTGTTTTGCAGAATTCTGTGCGAAATTATGTTCAAAATTCTGTACAAAATTTTGAACAAAACTTTGAACAAAACTTTGAACAAAATTGTATCATACAGGTCTAAGAATTAGGATGATATCTTAAATATTACATTGCAACGGATGCATTTTAAGGGGCTACTAAAGTAGCTCAAAATAAGCATTTGCCGATTGTCACGCTAGCCGTGCCAATAGCCGTCCTTTTAACTTCGACATTTTTAACTAGTAGGCAACATATTCAAGATTTTAAAAAACAAATGTTAAAAGTAGTGCAAAAATACCCAAAGGCGGCTATGCACGATATATGTAGACTTTGCTACCTTATTATAACTTACCATCCTTTAAGAATATAATGCACACAACCCCAACGTCAAAATTTATATAATTTTCTTAAAGTCAGAGCAACTTAAAGACTGCAAAAAAATTTGTTTTGTATACTATATGCATTGGCTTATATACTGGCTGCTGTTCGCTCTCCAGAGTTCAGGTAGACGACCCTAAGACCTCGGACTGTCGCAACGTCAAGATTTATATAATTTTCTTAAAGTCAGAACAACTCCAAGCCTGCAAGACCTCATTTGCTTATATACTTTTTTTCCATTGATTCACACTGCTGTCCCCCCTCCTCCCTCTCGGAACCGCTTTCGCATTACTTCAGGGGGGTTCGAGCGTCTCTTACATACAACCATTCATGCAACATACACCCTAAACTTAACTAAGTGAAATACGGTCGCCTTAACCGGGGTTCGACCACGCAGCCGATCGGCAGCATTTCACTGTGACTTCGACGGACAGTGCGTATTCGCACTACCGCATCAAAATTCCATTGGCTTATATACTGGCTGCAGTTCATTTTCGAGAGTCAGGTAGACGACCCTAAGCCCTTATGACTGTCCCAACGTCAAGATTTATATAAATTTCTTAATGTCAGAGCAACTGCAAGACTGTAAAACAATTTGTATTTATACTATACGCATTGGTTTATATACTGGCTGCAGGTCACTTTCCAGAGTTCAGGTAGACGACCCTAAAACCTGAGGACTGTCCCAACGTCAAGATTTATATAATTTTCTTAACGTCAGAGCAACTGCAAGACTGCAAAACAATTTGTTATGTATACTATACGCATTGGCTTATATACTGGCTGCAATTTGCTTTCCAGAGTTCAGGTAGACGACCCTATGTGTACCTGTACCCCTCGTGTACAGCTTCTTGGTAAAATCGACAAAGGCTGCAATTTTAATTTGTTGAGTTAATGTTCTCTTCCCTTATATTATAACATCTATTATTAGGTGCGCAAAACTTTGTTTGATTCTTTGATTCTCAGTTGTTTACCCTAACAATATTAATTCAAGCAATGAGCTAGCGATTGTGAATGATTTTTGTTTATATTTTGGTAAAAATCTGGTGATAACTGAAAATACAAGAAGCGAAATCAACTTTTTGTTGGTTATTTCCCCGTAAATGTAGTAAACTATCCCGGATATATTGTTGAGCGGAAAAGGAAATGGTTTTAACAAAAATGAATACAATTTTTAGAGAACAAAGAGCGCCTAGTACGCAGGAAAAGGCAGAAGCGAAAAGAAAATGAAAAATTAGAAATAACAGCTAAAGGTTCTTATCAAAATTAAAGTGTACTAGAAGAAACTTTTAAAATCTGAAATAAAAAAACTCAAAGAAAGCAATAATTCGTTTAAAGTTATTCAATATATTCTGATCAAGGATGCTAGTACGACGTATTTGCATTTTGTTCAAATATTACCTTTAAACATATTTTCGTTATTCCTAAAAGTATTTTCCAAGACCGCTTTTACTTTTTTCCTGTGTTTCCACCGTCTATTTGCTACCGTGACCTTATTCTATAAATGATATTAAAAATAAAAATACCGCTGTGTGCAGAATGTAGTAGATTTATTAACTTATTGCTAAGAAGCGTAAGGATTTTATCTAAAATTGCTGCTGAAATCTCTAGAAATCATTTTCTTGGCTGAATGGTTGCGTAGATCACGAAAAGTACTGGATAATACTTTCTGAAGGCCTCCATTTTAAATCTAAGATCATCTACAGAATGAAGAAGCAACCAACCTGTATAGGACAAGTAAAACAAGGTAGTAGTTGCAGATTGGAAAAAGAATAAAATTCAATCAATAGTCGCTTAATATTGTATGGTCCATTGCACAAATATATTTTAAGTTAAGGAATCTATCAAGACCGCTATTGAAAGCAAAGATAGGAATATGTAACGGTGTGGTAAACATCGCGCCGTTGACATTGCATCTTATCTGCTTCCACCATACGGAACTTACTAAAAATATATCAAAAATTGATCTTAAATATTTTAACAGTATTTCATTGTGATTTCTGAATAGTTTTGATAATTTACATTTTATTTATCAGATCCAACACGAAAATTGTAAACAATCTAGTGTATGTCCATTAGAAGCAATACAGTTTTTTTTAAACTAAAGCTTCGGACTTGGAGTATAATAACCCACACAGAAGGGCATTCCAAACGTATATTTTGTCATTATTATGACCATTACCATTACCATCAACGATTTTATATATAATTTGCGTTATCTACTGAATAAAATAGGAACCATCTTCAAATACAATCGGAATAGGTATTTTTCAACATTATGCTCGATTTAGTTTCAGGTCATTGATACGAATTATTGTCGACTAGCTTTCCTCGTCGTTTCTCTTATGGGAGGTTTTTTTTCGCCAAGCATTGAACGATTTTTAAGCGTCTTTTTGCAGGACGGCTAATTGAAGTTTTAAGTTAAACAAAACCAGTCCGGATTACTTAAGGTTGCATTGTTCAATTAACCAGCTCAGTTCTTGCGGTTAAAAGTTGCATGCTCCCCCAGCAACAACTTTGAATGGTGCCGAGGTCTTGGTGCATGCACTCGCTGTCAAAAAACAATCTGCACGAAAACGGTCTCGCTGAGAAGAACTCATAATTAAAAGTTTGAAAACTTTTGCTTAATAAGCGCGACGGGAGTTTTGAATTACGGTTTCATTACATGAAGTCTGTGTAACTACAATACTATATGCGAGGGACATCTAATTTTATTTCTTCTTTTATGCCTCCCTTTTTCAGCGCGAATCTGCTGGGCGCTTTATAAATAATTGAGGCCGGTGGTTTATTTCCAGCGCTGGCTAATGGACGTCTGCTAGCCGGCTTCAGACGTGTTACAAGATCCTTTTAAACTTGTATCGGCAGGTCAACCTTCAGGCGCCCTAAAACTTTCAATAGCTGATAGACTTTTACGGAATCTTGCGCCTTTCCCCTTCTAGATGAATGACAAAGTAGCATGAACGCTTCCACTTTTACCCCGCTGGAACCACTTAAAAATCTATTCGGTCCGGTAAAGTTTTAAGCAACCTGCATTATTGATCAGGAGCTGTGGCTTTCCGATAATAATAAACGCATCTGCTCCTGGTCACGCAAACGGTAATCGAACGCATTATCCACACTCTCACATTATTTGTCTTAATTAGGCCATTCATTTTCCTACAGAAAACGCTCCGTGCTTTAAGTACCAATCGATCGATTTCTTGGGGCTTTATTGACAATGATAGTTAGGAGAGACCACGGCTGTTTCTAATTCAGGTGCTGATTCCTTTAAATATCTCTCGATAATGAAAATTCAGTCACATCGATATTAAATACATGCAGAGGTACACAAACGGAATAAAATTAACAATGAACGTGGAGTTCGTACATTCTTTAACTACTGGTGATCTATTTAATGTTGTAGATGTATATTTCAAGAAATTATAAAAACTACTGTAATCACAATCAAATTAGGGCAAGTAATATTCTAATGCATCGTTAACTTTCCCTTAAATAGCTAAGAGTTATTTAAACTCCCCACAAAACTCTATAATTGAAATAGAAACAATTTGTTACCTTCTTCTTCTTCTTCTTTGTCGGTACCTCTTTTACCCGGAGGTGTCGAGGTTGTTTCCAATTTGCCTTACGTAGTGCTTTCAGAAATACAGAGAAACCGAAACACAAAGATCAAAGAAAAATGCATCAAGTTCCAATCTGCTCACGTACTCTTTTACAAAGATCAAGAAGATCAGTCAGAAGGAGGGGTCGGAATACTGATAAATAAGAAGTATGCTAATAACATCATACATTTTATAGCAGAAACACACATACTATCGTCCAAGTACAATAAAAAATTATACGGGTCTACGCACCTGCCTCAGATTATCAAGACGAAGAAGTGGAGAGCTTCTACGAAGAAACAGTAGGATGCATTGAGGAAAACCAAACCCAATATACTTTAATCATGGGAGACCTAAATGTAGTAGTAGGAAAAAAGGAAGAAAATGTAGAAACTTGCATAGGAGACAAATGTATAAAGAGTAGAAGTAACAGAAAGCACATGTTGGTAAACTTTTCAGAAAGGACAAGAATGTATGTCATGAACACCTTTTTCAAAAAGAAGGAAAGTAGAAAATGGACATGGCGAAGCCCTGATAGGAAGACCAAAAACGAAATCGACTTCATTATATCTTCACATCAAAATATAATAATTCACGACGTTTCGGTTTTGAATACAGTAAATACTGGTAGTGACCAACGCTTAGTAAGAGGAAAGTTATATATAAATGGAAAACTAGAAAGATTAAGACAAATTCGTAATATAAAACGATACAGCGAAGGGAGAATAATAGCACAAAATAAGGATGAATATAAACAAACATTGGAAAGTGAAATAACAAGTGCTCTTATTGAAGACACTGACAACATGGACGATAAATGCAACAAAATCACAACAACTATGATTAATGCCACGTACAATATGGGTAACGTAAAACCGAAAAGAGAAAATAAAGTCAGCAAAGAAACGGAAGATATGATGAAAGAAAGGCGAGAGATGCCTAAAACACAAATGCGAAATACGGCAGCATTCACGGAATAGAAAAATTAGGAAATCAATAAAGGACGATCTCAGAATATGGCACGAAAAAAAAAATAGAAGAAGCATTAAGAAACAGCGGCAAAACCAAGGAATGGAAAAGGCAAAAAATGCTTGGTAGGGATATTGTTACAGCCGTAGAGACCAAATGGAGTACTCATCACTGACCAAAACCGTATTCTGAAGAGAACGGAAAAATTCTATAAACAGCCGTTTGATTCTAAAATGCAACCAGCAACATCGTTCCAAGACAGGAAAATAATAAATGTATATTCGGAAGAGGTTCCTAAAATAGAAGTTTTTGAAATAGAAAATGCAAAAACAAATTTAAAAATCAATAAATCAGCCGGCGGGGAGAAATTATTAAACCACCTAAAAGACTTGCTTAACCAGTGTTTAAAAGAAGAAAAGATACCATCAAACTGGAATAATGCCATAGTGGTTTTGCTACACAAAAAAGGAGACAAAACAAGATTAGAAAACTACAGACCAATAAGTCTCCTATTACAAGTGTATAAACTGTTTACAAAATTTTAACAAATAAACTTGACCAATACCAGACATGTGAACAAGCAGGCTTTCGTAAGGGGTTCGGCGCAAACGATTATCTCCAAGCAGTTCGAAATCTTATAGAAAAGACCAAAGAGTATAATATGCCACTATATCTAGCCTTCGTAGATTTCGAAAAGGCATTTGATTCTATAGAAATATTAGCTATCCTAAATTCATTACAAAACAGCCGTGTAGATCACAGATACACAAATATAATCCGGAACATATATGGTAAGGCACCTTTGACAGTTAAACTCCATACACAAACAAACCCTATAAAAATGAAAAGTGGGGTAAGACAGGGAGATACAATATCTCCCAAATTATTCACATTGTGCTTAGAGGACATCTTTAAAACCTTTGACTAGGATAATAAGGGAATTAGTATAAACGGTAAAAGGTTAAGCCACCTTAGATTCGCAGATGACGTTTTACTAATTGCAGATAATATTCAGGATTTAAAAGAAATGTTATCAGATTTACAACAAAAATCATTGGAAGTATGGTGGAAAATAAGTACTGCTAAAACAAAAATTATAAACAGTTAAGGTTTACGAACCAACATCATGCTAGGAGGCAACATCATTGAAGATGTAGAAAGTTATATCTATTTAGGGCAGACAATTAGCATAAATAAAAACAACCAACGGAAGGACGATACTAAGAGAGTGGCAGATTATGACTGGATTCAAAAAGTGAAGGACATGCAGAGATGGAAAGCATTGGAAGAAGCCTACATCCAATCTGGATCGATATAGGCAGATAGATAGATAGAATGCTTTCCATTCTTTCCTGTTCTTTGTTTAATTAGGGCCTGGTTCCAGTCTAATTCTCTGTCCTTACGATTTATTTCATAGTTGCAGTCCGCGTTTTTCTTGGTCTCCCTCTCGCTCTGCTCGTGTCCACCCCTGTGTAGCATACTGCTTTTGGGAGTCTGCTATTTTGCATTCTGTTTAGGTGACCCATCCATCGCAGCTGGTTTCTTTCGATTTTTAGTTTAAGGGGCTCCATTTCTAATTTTCTTCTGATCTCCTCGTTTCTGATCTGGTCCCTTTTGGTTAGATTTTCTATTCATCTTAGGTACTTCATCTCAATAGCTTGCAGTCCTTGTTGTTGCTTTATGGGAGTACCCAGGCTTCACTGCTGTAAGTTACTAGAGGAACACACACTGCGTTATACACAGCTAGTTTTGTTTTCTTTGGCACTTCACGTTTGCTCCAAATACACATATTAACCGCATAGTACAGTTTTGCACCACTACTTATTCTTTCATTAATGTCGCTGTTCCCGTTTCTATTTATGACTTCACTTAAATCAATATTTAAAGTTTTCCACTTTCATTTCGTTTAGTATTATATTAATATTACTTGGGGTTTCCTCGATCACCATTGCTTTGGCCTTTTTAGCGTTTATCGTCATTCGCATTCCCCGTAACGTTTCATTCCAGATTTGAAGGTTACGTTGGAGTTCCCGAGCTGACCCTGCTAATAGTATATCATATGCAAAGGCAAGGTGGGAGGCATACACTGGGATTAAGTTTCTATGTCCTACTTGAAATTTGCTGGCAGTTAATTTGACTTTCTTCGTGGCTTCATCTATTGCGATTATAAATAGAAGGGGCTCAGGGATTCCCCCCTGTCTGACACCGATCTTTGTTTCGAATTTGCTAGATGTATAGTTCGCTATGGGAGAGTAGATCAACAACCCCCCTTATAGGGGACGCCATTGCCCAACAATGGGATGACGCGGGCTATTAAAAAAAATAGCTCCCAGTCCGTACACAATTTCTGGTAACGTTTTTACTTTTTATTCCTTGTATTAATGCCTTGCTAACATTCCTCGTTTGTAAAATCTGCCACAGCATTTCTCTGGGCAGCTTGTCAAATGCTTTAAATCAATAAATATTAGGAATAATTCTTTGTTGTGTGATTCTTTTCCTTATTATTTGTCTTATAGTGAAAATCCAGTCTTGCGTACTTCTATCTTTTCTGAAACCGCATTGTTCTTCCCCTAATTGGGATTCGATTTCTTTCCTCAGTCGATGTTCCAGCACTCTCTCGGATACCTTGCCTACTACGCTCAGTAAAGAGATTCCCATGTAATTATCACAATCCCTTGCGTCCCCGTTCTCGTATAACGGTAGAATAATATTGCTAATTCCCAATCTTTTGGGATCTTTTTAGTTTTCCACGAGATGTTCAGTACTTTAGTTAGGAATTTTAGACCTTCCTTTCCCAAATACTTCAGCATTTCTGGGTAGATTTCGTCCGCCCCGGCGCCTTTCCTAGTTTCATTTTTTTCCAGTGCCTCTTGGATTTCTTCTAGTGTTAGTTCGTTTCCGCTATCTACTTCATTGCTAAGTTTCTGGGTTTGCTTCTTTTTCTCTTCCACATCCTTTGTTGACATTAGTTCCTTGAAATACTGTCCCCATCCTCCTATTATTTCTTCTATCTTCGTTTTTAAAATTCTCAAAGGACTGTGCTTCTTCTTTTGTTAGTATTCATTAGTCTATAAAACGGTTTTTGGTTACTACCGAAGATTTCCTCCATACTCCTACTAAATTCTTCCCACCTATTTTCTTTGGCTTGCTTTACGGTTTCTTTTGTTCTTCCCCTTGGGCTTTATGTGCATCATTGATAGTCCTCCTGGTTTCTTGTACATAAATATTACTTCCATAACCTTTTCTTCTTTCTTACAGCTTCTTTGACCTCTTCGCTCCGCCAAGCGGCCTGCTTCCTATTTACATCTCTGTTTTGTTACCCCACATGCTCTAATTGCAGCTTCCTTGACCACCTTCTAGATCTTGATTTACATCCTGTTTACTATTTTTTCGAATTACTTAGCTGAAAATTTCGTGAAATGATTTTTGTATTTTGTTATTCTTTAATTTGTACACTCTAATGTTTTCCCTTGTACTGTTATTTTTCTTTCCATCTTCCTTCTCTTGTTCAATTGTCCATTTTAGTTCGCCTTCCACCAAATAATGATCTGACCCTATCTCTAACCTCATTCTGTCTTTCACAATTTGTTACCAATAAGACAAATTAATTAACATTCGACCCATTTTCGAATGCTAAGTCAAAATTTGATTGATAACAATTGTAACCAAGCTCCTGACTGGATACGTTGTATCCAAAACATTTACAATATAATCCTATTGGCAATGATATTTGAGAGAGATTCCCATCAAGGGATGTGAATTTGGTATTTCAACATTAACTACCACGGAATCCGAAAACAGTCTACGATACCCGTTCCAGGTAATTTAAAAAAGTCGGATAGTCTATTTGCGAATTGTATTTATTCTGTACCATATCCAACGGGTACAAGCCCTTACTGCTTCTGATTATGCTGTTTTTACATTCATACAAAAAGTTGCAGCAAATCTAAACTTTGCTGCTAATATTTTATTTAGCGATAAAGTGTTTTTTTTTCGAATAATACTATTATGAATCTGTATAATAATCATGTTTAAGCAGACGAAATTTGCAGACTGTTGTCGGGAGAAAACAGCAGCACCTATTGTCGTTAAATGTTTGGCTGGGTGTTTTGGAAGACCTTTGGATAGGGCCAGTATTTTTACTAAATCGTTTGACTGGTGAAATGTTACCTGACATATTGAATATCACTTTACCCTCACCATTGGAAGATGTGCCTTTGAATGATAGGGTTCATCTGTGGTTTATGTACGGTGGGGGTCCACTACAATTCTCAGTCAGTGTCGGAGGATACCCATTTTGCAACTCCTTCTGATTTGGCCAGGATTTTTACTAAATCGTTTGACAGGTGAGCTGTATCTTGCCGTTTTGAATAATACTATGTCCCCACTATTAGAAGATGCGCCCCTTAATGATAGGATGCATCTGTGATTTATGCACGATATCCACATTTTGATGTCCGAGAATACCTATAACTACAAATGGATAGGTAGAGGGCTCTAATTGCAAAGCCACGTATATCCTCTGATTTTAACTCATTAGACCTTTGTATTTGGGCAAGCGTTATACTTAAATATTTGATATCTTTTTCACAGTAATGCAACTTACTGATTAAAATACAAAATTGCCTCTTTATCCGAAACTGTTGGTTTAATCAACTACGTTAATTCAGAGTTTTTTGGTTCTATGAATACAATAGCTGGATAAATTATCCGTCTCTTTTTAAATAGCTTGTATTTAAGAAATCACAAAAAAATTATGATAATAGATTCTACAACCAAAATCATTATCCAAATTGAAAAAGTAATTTGCTAATGCATCATCAATCTTCCATTAGCTTAAAATTAGTATAAACAATTCATTTCCAATAAAATAA
>JABXWE010022481.1:0-23489 GCA_014611495.1 Limonius californicus
AGAGTTGATGAGGGCAGCTATCAAATCCTGATAAAACGGCACTTAAATCTAAAGCAGCGCGACCATACTGCCTCCGGAGCGGCTCGGCGGCGCTGCCAAAATCGCGCTGTGGCCACGCCCCCCGGCCGCGCTGCACAGTCGCTTGCATCGCAAACCGTTGCATACAAATCCGTTTAAGCAGCGCGCGCGACCACGGTCGCGGCTGCCGGGCCGCGACTGCCAGGTCGCGACTGCTTAGATCCGAATGCTACCTTTAGACTCGTACTTGCAACTGGTTTTCCATTGCGGCAGTAGAAAAAGGTTTATTTACAACTTTTTATAGTGACCTGAGAAAGTAAGAACCAAATTTTTTTAATTATTTGCGATTTCTTGAGACAAGAGCTAACTGGGACAGAAACCAATATGAGATGTGATCCATTTTGCACTATCCAGAAGCTCAACTAAAAACAAACTAAACACAAATACGTGGTTTCGCCCGGTGGTGGCGTGACACTAGTCGCATCCGTGTGAAGGCGCAGTAGTAAACTAATGTATTTTAGATGGTGGCGCGGCCAAACCTGGCAGCGCCACCATTAGACATAGCACCATGTCGGCCACCAGTGGCGCTTCTGGTCGCTTCGTGTGAATGCGCCCATTTAAACCCGTCGTTTTTAGTGGACGCGCCACCATGGTCGCGCCACCATGGTGGCTCCGTGTGAAAGGGCTCTTATTCAAATGACACCCATCTTTGATCAACTTAGTCTTGAAAACCAATGCAATAAT
Organism: Limonius californicus; assembly: GCA_014611495.1. Taxonomy (NCBI): domain Eukaryota; kingdom Metazoa; phylum Arthropoda; class Insecta; order Coleoptera; family Elateridae; genus Limonius; species Limonius californicus. Next base: position 763 of record JABXWE010022481.1, read on the forward strand.
TCAAATGACGTTTGTTAATGTTAGCAGTGTTTGTAAGCAACACATTAATAAGTTTGTGGCGTTTGAATTTGATTCTGACTTTTATAACTTTGATTTTGAAATTGCGTTTGGGCGCTGAGGGTGTGCAGCCATTGCAGATTCTTACGCGAATGCAAGCAGCGTATGGAAATGCATGTATTGTGTACCCAATTGTGAAGGAATGGTGCCGAAAATTTAAAATGGAAAAGAGGGAACTATGGATGAGCCACGACTAGGTGCACGGTGTACTGCATTAACAGAAAACAATATGGCATGTGTGGAAGGCCTTATTAGAGAAAATCGTGGAATTTTCAATTAGAGAAATGTCAGAAATTGTTGGTGCGAATGTAGAATCTGTCCATAGTATTGTTCGTAATCTGGGTTACAGCAAAGATTGTTCGCAATGGATTCCTCGTCTCTTGTCTAATGAACAAAAATGCTTGCGAATGGGTTTATCTCTGCGACACCCCACAGACTATAGGCAAAATGGTGATGACTTTCTTCTGTCAGTAGTTGATGGTGACGAAACTTGGTGCCATTACCACGAGCCATCCAGTAAGTTATCGCCGATTCAGTGGAAACATTCAAATTCAAGAAGTTTAAAGCACAACCTTCTGCAGGCAAGGAGATGTTAAAATTTTTTTTTCGGCCATGAAGGACCCTTGTTGATGGAGTTTAAGGAACCTGGAGTAAATGTCAATGTAAACTTTGAATAAGCTTCATCAAGCAATTAGAAGGAAACGCTCAGGAAAACTTACTCGTGGAGTCATTTTGCTGCACGACAATGCTAGGCCTCATGTTGCTAATGTTGTAAAAGAAAATCATCAACGAAAGAAATGGAGGGTTTTAGAGTATCCACCATATAGCTCGAATCTATCGCTATGCGATTTCCATATTTTTGAACCGCTGAAAAAGGCGTTAGAAGGTCGGCATTTTGAGTTTGACGCAGAAGTACAGATAGCTGTGGAAAACTTCTTCAATCAGCCGCCACAAGAATTCTATGAATCGGTTAGTAAAACAATGGGATAGGTGCTTTAACTGTGACGATAATTAAATTGTTGCATAAATTTTTTATAAAGCAAAGATGGGTTTTAATTGAGCACACCTCGTACAACACTAACACGGATCAGTTGATTAAAAAAAATCATACTATAAGACTGCCTATGTTTACGTATGCTCAAATCAGTATCATTTGCGACCACTTGAACTTATCACTCAAGAGCAGTGATTAGTATTGTAGTAAAAAGGCAATTATTATTTAGTATTAATGATATAACAAAAAATTGTGATGCAGTATTGAACATGAGTGTAATTAAAGTCTTTGTGGTAATATCGTGTATTATAATTGAAGTGGTGCATTCGCGCAGTCAACCCCATATTGTGTTGATAGTAGCAGATGATGTGGTAGGCTTTTAATATCTTTGAAAAATATAATTGAGTGCTCTTCAAGAAGTTACAAATTTATCGATTTAAGGGTTGGAACGATGTTGGATTCCATGGGTCAAACCAAATACCAACACCCAATATTGATGCTTTGGCTTACAATGGGGCAATATTAAACCGATTTTACGCGCTTCCCATATGCACCCCATCCAGAACGGCTCTGTTAACGGGGCAATACCCTATTCGTTCCGGTAAGCAAAAAACGTAAAAGTCAGATATTTGATCAGTTTAACATTGCGGGAAATACCTAAAAATTGTAATTTTGAAAATAGTAGTCTATAACTGAAAAAAATGGAAACACCAACATTAACCTAGCGCTCGTTTTTTTTTTATTGCATTTAAACATTTGTAATTATGATGTTTTTGGCATACTGAATTTAAAAACATTGTAAAGGTCAACATTTTAAAATTATGTAACGTTGATTTACTTCCGGGTTCACCCGTAGCTCGGTGGAGAATGGCTGGGTATACAGGGTGTTAATGAATTGCAGGGACAAACTTCTAGAGCTTAAAGTATAGATGAACACAAGCATTTTTTGTTAATAAATGTATGGTCAAAAGTGTTTCCTTTCAGGGATAGAGCTTCTCAAAGATTCTTTAAGAAGCGCCTAAATGCAGGCAACTCAATTTATTACCTACTATTTGTTTCCATAACGATGGAAATTAATACAGGATAAAGAAAGCCCTCTTTCCCACTTTTCAAATTGTGTTGATGAATTGTAAGGACAAACTTCTAGGGCTTACAAAACACAACAAAGCAAACAACTTTTGTTAATAAATGTGTGGTCAAAAGTGTTTCCTTTAGAAAATAGAGCCTCTTAAAGATTTTTTAAGAAGTACCTGAAAATAGGCAAACCAAATTGCATTTTAAATTATTTTGTAGAGGTGACGCGGAATTTTGAAAAAAGCGATCTAGGCATACATGCATTCAAATAACGTCAATTTTGACACAATTCGATATTTTTTTACTTTTCTTGCATTCGTTTCGTTCTGTATCTTCTATAATTCGTTTTTTTCTTTCTGTAATTTTTTTGATATTTATTTTCTTCGTTATTTTCGTTCTGTGTTTTGTATTTTTGTGTTATGGCGAATTATACTTTTGCCGAACAGCATGTGTGGAGTTGCTTGGGGTAACGCAGGCGAAGCTGCTCGCCTGCACCAAAAACATTTTCCGAATAGGAATCATCAATCGCACATGGCCTTTAGTGTAGTTTCACGTCAGCTGCGGGAGGAAGGTACATTCGTTGTCAACAGACACAACTGTGGAGCTACCCGATTTTAAGGAAGAAGTTTTTGGGAGAGTGGCTGAAAATCCTTCTACTAGTTCAAGAGCCATAGCTCATGAACCATGTTTCAGTATGGGAGGTACTACAAGAGCAGCTGCTGCACCCCTACCATCCACAGAAGGTACAAGCCATGGTTCAAGCAGATTTTCCCAGCAGGGTAGAGCTTTGTCAGGAATTTCTGCAGCGTTGTAATGAGGATCCAGAATTCCAAGTAAAGGTTCTGTTTAGTGACGAGGCATCTTTTACGAAAGAAGGAATATTCAACAGTAGAAACAGCCACACATTTGGGACGATGAAAATCCCCATGCTGTGGTTCAAAAAGGATACCAGCAAAGATTTTCAGTGAACATTTGGGCCGGGATTGTTGGCGATAGACTCATTGGACCATATCTGCTACTCCAAAGGTTAACAGGAGCAATTTATTTAAATTTCTTGCGCCATGTCCTGCCTGAACTTTTGGAAGATGTTCCACCTCAAATGTGGCTGCAGCACGATGGTGCACCTGCTCATTTTTCGGCAGAAGTCAGGGAGTCTTTAAATAACACTTTTCCCAACAAATTGGTAAGTCGAGGAGTGCTAGTGGCGTGGCCTCCACGGTCTCCTGATTTGACCCCACCTAATTTCTTTTTGTGGGGTCATGTTAAAACGTTAGTGTATGCTACCCCAGTTGAAACTGTAGAAGAACTTACGGCGCGTATTCTTGCTGCATGTGAAGAAGTTCAACAGATTCCTGGTATATTTGGAGCGGTACGCAGGAATTTAGTTCGTAGATGTGCTTCGTGTGCAGAAGCTGGGGGGCGACATTTTGAATATTTACTATAATTTTATAAATTTTTGAATTAGTTATTGTAAATTTTTCAAATAGTTGATTTTTGCTTTGTAATTTTGGTTTTTCTATTGCTTAATTTTGAAACATTTTATTAATTAATTTATTTTAAATTTAAGTTGAATTTGAAAAGTGGGAAAAATGGCTTTACTTATCCTGTATTAATTTCCGTCGTTATTGAAACAAATAGTAGGTAGTAAATTGAGTTGCCTACATTTAGGTGCTTCTCAAAGAACCTCTGAGAAGCTCTATCCCTGAAAGGAAGCACTTTTGACCATTCATTTATTAACAAAAAAAAACTTTGTTTTCATGTATACTTTAAGCCCTAGAAGTTTGTCCCTGCAATTCCTTAACACCCTGTATAAGCGAATACAAAAGGAAAATAATGATTGAGGGCGCCATGTAGTTTGACAGTTGGCGAAAATCTAAATATCCATGTGCCGCCACAAACGACTCTAAAGGCGGCAATGGTACCGAAAAATAAACTCACTTCGGAAAAATGGTTCAATGAACCAAGTTCTACTTTCATGCAATTTATTCTAAAATTAAGCTCAATATTGTAAATAACGTACAAAACCCTGAAGGCTATATGTAAATATGACACAATGATGATTGATTGATTGATTACTTTGAAAGAGCGAGATCTAGGACGCGGTTTTCCAAACATCTCTGAGCACTGCAGTCATCATTGGCTTATTGTACACCCTAACTAAGAACTTTGCCTATCTGGAGTAATTCCAACTCCAGTAGTGATTTTTAATGTGTCACACAGTGGCATGTGACCTACGACTTTACTTCTTATCCGACAGAAGGGCCCACTTTCAGATTTCTCCCCGACCGAGGCCGGCTCTCTCATATTACTCAGATGGAAATGTGTCAATAAATTTATTGTGACATTGACAATTAATTACCAACTATGATTAGTTACAAGGAAAACAATTGGTGTTTCCATTTTCTTTTGTCATTAATTAACCTTACGAGTAATAACTAATAGCAATTGGCGATTGAGTATCGCTTTGCGGTTCATAAGAAAAAGGTTCAGCACTTTAAACCAGTCAAATGAATATCGGAAAAAGTTTTCACAATAGCACAATAACAATTTTTGCCTTGGTTTTCTTCAAATAGGGAGTAGAAAGAGGCACAATTTGGGGTGTTCTTAGGTCCTGAAGAAATTGACAAAAATCGTAGGCACGCCCCTGAAGGCTGGATTATGATGATGACAACGTTACGGGACAAGACTTTATTCGAAAAAAAAAACGGGAACTTCAGGAACAAAATCTCCGTCGCTGTACGGGATCATCACTTGCAACGGCTTAGTGGAGGGAGTTACGGGGTTGAAGGCTTTAATCCGATACAAGTCGAGAGGATAATTTCACTGAATGGTCTTTAAAAAAACTAACACTCTGCTAATATTTTTAATCCCACACAAGTCGAGAATTTCATAATTTAGCAGAGGCGCTGCTATAAAACTCCGACTCAAAACGATGTGCGAGCAATCTCAGAAACTTGGCCTGACTTTTGTCGTATTTGTAGTTACTGCTGAGATCTTAACGAGCAACCGGGTCGAACGGAGATCTAAAGTCGACTGGTGAAAAAAGGCAATGCCAATATCCGGAAGCTGGAATATTTCATCATATTACGAAATAAGTTGCAAGAATTCTAGAACAAAATATTCCACGTGGAACTTCCGGGCCAATTCTGCAGACAAATGATTCTAAGAACTGTTTTCGGTCGGCATAAACAGACTAAACGTACATGTCAAGCGTTCCCTTTTGGAAGTTTCGAAAAAGTGACCACCCATAAATTAACCTCTGAAAATGATAAAATAGTAATCGACTTAAGAGCGGCAATTAAAATAAGACTTTAATTCACATGAAGCGGCAAAATCAAATGAACATAACATTTGATCTTCAAAATTCTTGACTGTTCTTAAAATATTTTCTTTGTATTTTAGATCTTAAAGTTGTAATTCTTAACTAAATATTTGCTGCTTTCTTCCGGCATTCTTTCTCGGAATTTTACCTTTTGACTTTAGAATTCCTTATTTCTCCGGAATCTTCGCCTTCCCTTTCAGAATTTATTTCTTTTCTGGGAATACTTAATTTTTTCGGAATTTATTGGTTTTTTTCTGAAATTATAGAATATCCAGCCTGCGTCATAAAAATGTTTGACGTTTTGGGAATATGTTTTTTGAATTCTATATTCTAAACATATAATTTAAAAAACCAAAAGTTTCCCACTTCTAGACCGATCGAAAACAGTTCTTAGAATCTTGTGTCTGCAGAATGGCCGTGGAAATCCTACGCTTCCCAGAAGTTCCAAGTGCAGGATTTTGTTCTAGAATTCATGCAACGTATTTCGTCGTACGACGAAATATTTCCAGCTGCTACATTTTTGCGTGGTGTTTTTTCGCTAGTCGATTTAAGATCTCCGTTCGATCCGGTTGCTCGTTAAAATCTCAGCACCGAAAACAAGTACTGCGGGGGCGGCTTGGATTTCCAATGGATGTCCACCGCGTGAATTTTCGTATCGCTGTTATCACCGTGGAATGAACAGCACCATCGACAAGAGTCGGATATAAAGAAACACGCTGAATTTAACCCTTGGAAGGCAATTCATTGCGAATTTGCTGATCGCCTTTTGCGGATTAATATCGAACCCTTTGTCTCTTTCTTAAAAACCCAAGAACACCCCAAATTGTGCCTCTCTCTACTCCCCATTTGAAGAAACCTAAGGTAAAAGAGATTCATTTGACGGTTTTAAAGTGGTTAACCTTTTTTCTTATACAACGCAAAGCGACCTTCAGTCGCCAATTGCTATTAGTTATTACTCGTAACGTGTTAGTAATTTCTGTAAACTCGAACGTCACTGGCTGCGCAGATCTGTGTGTTTAGTAAAGTAAATATCGCAAGCCAGAGGCTCTTTGTTTGAACGTTCTAACTTCCCTCTGTCTTCAACTACAATTATTACTGTTTTGGTTGTTTTTTTTTTGTACTATGTGTGTTACCAATTTCAAGTGATAGAATTATATTTGTCTTAAACATTCACCATATATTTTATTTCTGAGTATTGTATTGTGCATGAACTTTGTTCGCTTTATATACAGAAGGAGGCACAATAAAGGTGATTCCGATTCCGGCTTCTCGACCTTCCACGAGAACCTCCAATCAGCTATGATTTGGTAGATGGCGCCCGCTAATTTTAACTCACTCTGTACACAACTACTTTCGATTTCCTTCCCTTACGCGTTTCTCGTGAACCACCCATACTCCTCTGAGCTAAACCGAAGGCCTTTTTCCACTTATCCTGTTGCGGGTCTACGAAAAAGCTCATTAGGCCCGTAACAGTCTGAAGATGCTATAATATTAACTGTTACTATTTCTGTCTGTTGTTCCATTTATGCTAAGCCAGTTTAAATTTAATTTAACCTCGACAGAAAAGTTGAAACAAATTATATTACCACTATTCAACTCCAATAGGGCTTCACGGAAAACCAATAGCTTCCGGAGAAAATCGGCACCTACTACCAGACATCCCCACACTGCCAGAAAAATTGAAAGAATTAGGGTATGCCACCAATTTAATTGGAAAATGGCATTTGGGAGCTGCATACAAAAATGTAACCCCAACTAGTCGTGGATTTGATCATCACTTTGGTTACTGGAACGGCGCCATTGGGTATTTTAACCATGAATCTGGCCAACAAGTACATATTCATTATTATATTTGGTACTTGATTTACTGCGATGTTTTTCTAGGATATGGTTGGATTAGATATGCACGACAAATATGAGCCGATGTGGCACACCCAGGGCGAGTATGCGACTGGTCTTCTTACAAGAAAGGCTGAGGAGGTTATCGGGGCCCATAATGGTAGTGAACCGCTGTTTCTTATGGTAGCTCACTTAGCGGCACATACCGGAGTAGACACAGAACTGGAGGTGCCGGATGTCGCGGAAAATGATAAAAAATTCAATTATATTGCCGATGAAAAACGACGACTGTATGCAGGTAGTACGCTAACTGTAGAGGTTGATTATAAGTAGAAATTTACATTGGGTTAATACGCCCAGTTTGAACTTTGTTGTGGTTTTTCTGCCCCCGATTCTATAACGAGTTGCAGGATGTTTTATATGAGGTTCTTGTGTGTAAAGGTTGATTCATACAAAGTTCGCGCGAAAAATGGTTGTCTGCAGTAGATTGCTGATCAGTTAAAGACTATGTGCGACGCTGTTTGCTCCCCTAATTCGCATACTTTACAAAGTATGCCTCTGCGTATGCCTATTTTTAGTAGGTATTTTCACAGCCGTGTACTGTGATAAGTCCTACCAACTATATGAACCGAATTCGTCCTAGGAAGAGTAGGTACATCAGTTATGAATCTGAGAGAAGGCGTTCCAATTATTTTCTTCTCGTTTTTTTACCTACATTGCATTCCAGCTACAGCGTGGCGGACAAATGCGAGCCCCGGTCAGACGGTATTCAAAGTTAAGCAACGATCCACACGGTCACCTTTTGGATAGGTGACCGAAAACCTACGCTTACACGCTGCTACCCTGGTACCGCGAAGAGTACCGAGACCCCCCCCCCATATGGTTTGTGTGCCATTGCACTAACTACTTTAAACAGGGTTACAGTGCCAGCAGGGTAACAATAACTAAACTACTCAAAAATGAATAGAGATATTGTAATATGAAGCATATATGTTTGTATTTGTTGGCTAATGGTTGCCTATTATTGATAATTAGAGCAAGCGGCAATGTTTGGTGTTAAAAAACAAAAAACAATCGAATCCTGTTGCAATTGTTTTACCCCTATCAAGTCGAGTTTGTGTGTTTTATGGAATAATCTTCCCTGTCTTCTTAAGATCTTTTCTGTTCATTGTTTTTTCATTCGTGGGTTACATTTGTGTTTTTAATAATAAACAACAATGCAGGAAACTATTTAACAATGGAACAACAAAATTCAGCCGTTCCTATGTACCAAAGACGTGATCGCCAAGTCGACCTTGCTTATATGTTAGGAACCACGCGGAGGGTAATTTCACGCGCCCTCTTGCACCTTAGAGAAACAGGTACACCTCGTGAGGATCGATTTCTGGAAATTCATGCAAGAATGTGCCCCTTTTCAACTGGTCGACATCTACAGCAAGTGCTCTAGAATGCCACAGCAAATCGAGTCTACGACCAAACAGTGAGAAATCGATTATTTGATGAGGTAAGACTTACCTCATACCGCCCCTTGAGATGTCCTGCAAGAATTGTGGCTCACCTAAGTCACCGTGTGGAATGGTCAAGACGTAGGTTTCAAGAACCAATGCCGTGGGATGATATACTGTTTTTGGACGAGTCTAGACATTGTCTCAACAATGACAGCTGGCGTCAAAGAGTATATCGTAGTGCCGGACATCGTACCTTACCTCAGTACACCCAACCAGTCATTGTCTTTGGTGGTGGTGGTCTTATGGTATGGGCTGGAATTTCTTTAGGGTGACGTACTGACCTCCATATTTTTAATGGTATACTCACGTGCCAACGTTATGCCCAAGAGATCATTATGGACCATGTCCTGAACCGTCGCAACGCTGTTGGACGGGAATATTTTCTTTTTCTTGACGACAACGCAAGGTCGCATCGTGCTCTGGTTGTTTTAGAGATGCTTCGAGATGAGGAAATACACCATCTTACTTTTCCTCCGCTATCTCCAGACGTCAACCCCATTCAACATGCATGAGACCTTTTTCAGAGACAGCTGGATCATCATAATCCAACGCCTAGTACTGTGCCACAGCTGAGCGATGTATTGCTGGAACTGTGGCCATCAAATTCCACAAGAACATATTGATAATTGTATTGAGAGTATGCCAGCAAGGTGCAGAGCAGTTATTACTGCCATAGGAGGTGCCACGCGGAATTAAAACTTAATAAATTTAAGTTAAGTGAAACGAGACAATAACTATTTTCATTATAATATTGTTAAATAACACGAGGCAGAGAAGAGGCCGATGCCTAGCAGTGGGACGGAAAGGCTGTTGATGATGATGATGATTGTTAAATTTCTTCTTTAAACGTACCTTTTTTGAAATTTTCATGTTCATTACTAACAAGACGGTACATTTTGTTGTTTTGGTAGTTTTTTTATTATAAATGCAATTGGTGTAGCCTTTTTTAAGTGTCTTACACTGCAATATACCCATTCATTTTTGAGTAGTTTATTATCATTATTACTATTTATGAAATTAGATGTGCCAGAAAATATACCTAGCACAGAGTAATGCAAATAGCGTTAATATAATTCTCACGTCGTCTATTGTCATTTTTTATAATACTAATCAGAGTTGGCACTATCTTCATTATCACTCAATGACGTTAGGTTGTACCATATACACAAAGCAGTCTGAATATACTCAATCATTTGAAATATTTCACCCTTCACAAACCGAAAACTAGTTAGTAATAGTAATTTACGAAACCGCGATTATACACTGTACATTTCAGGTGTTATGACTGAATTAGATAAATCTGTGGGCAATATAGTTGAAGCACTTTCAAAAAAGGGCATTCTTGACGATACTATCATAATATTTGTATCAGATAATGGGGCTCCGACTGAAGGTATATATGACAACCGAGGTTCAAACTGGCCACTTCGGGGTGTACGTCTTCAGCCCTGTATATAGATAAGTCTTTGTCAATCTTATATAAATTGTTTCCAGCTAAAATTGTCATTACATGATGGAGGTGTAAGAACTGTTGCGGTACTGTACAGCTCCCAAATAAAAAATAAAGGAGTGGTTAATAAGGAACTCCTTCACATAACGGATTTAATGCCGACACTGTATGCAGCAGCAGGTATAATTCAGTCTGTTTTGTTTCAGGGGTCATGAACATCTGCTATTTTTGTAAATAGACAGGGTGTCCCACAAGTTGAGATAAAACGCCTTGTAGCATCGTTCAAAAGTGCATAACACAGCTAAAATATTTATTTTTCGCAGGCTAGTTTCTTCACAAGAGCTTCTTCAAGTTTGAAATTTGAATGCTACTTATTTTTAACAACAAAGCTAAACTAATAGATATTCTCGATGGAAGTAGTTCTTCATCAATAAACTTAAGATATTTACAATAAAAATGACTTCTGTTACAAGTTCAAATTGCAGATTTGTTGATCATAAGATTATATTGAATGGTAATTTCTATTTAACTTGACACTGCTTTTCCGAATTTTACAGTTGTCAAACACATTTTGCTATTCTTTTTTGTAAATTACGTTTCACCACGGAATACACATTTGCTGAGTACACTACCTGATTTGGAATCTTGGAGAGGTTGGTGGTAATTGTAATGCAGCGGCAAGGCTATAATATGCTGAACGCTATCCAAATAGAAGACATCCAAACCACACAGTTATTAAGTGACCTGACCAACGACTACGAGAGAGTGAAAGTGTTGGTTTAAAAAGAGGTGGTGGTGGTGGTGATCGTCCATTTATGGTAAGACAACCCAATACTTAAAAAATGTGTTAGATTTAATTGAATGGGAGCCTACGATAAATGTACGCGATATCTCTCGGTCTCTCGGATATGCGATCAATAAATGTTTTAGCTGTTTTATATTTACTATGCACTGCTAAAGAGCGCTGAGGCGTTTTATAGTGAATTACGGGACACCCTATATATATTCAACTTATGAACCCAAACTATCATAAAAAATTTTAGAATCAGCCTATCTAATAAAAACAAATCGTGACCCGCTGGGACAGAAAAAGATTGTAAATAGACACCATTTAAAGGTGTATAAATCGCACAGCTATTTTTTTTGCAACAGCATATTTTACTTGAAATTTAGGAGGAAATGTTACCGATCTTGGAAAAATTGATGGAATAAACCAGTGGGATACTTTGACATGTAACAAAAAATCCCATCGTTCCGAGATACTCTTAAATATTGATGAAATGGAGAATTCATCAGGATTAATAGGAGAGAACGGACGCTTTAAATTAATTAACGGTAATCTTCTTTTTTTATGAAATATCATAAAATAATCTCCGATATTTTAGGTTCCACAATTTTAGGCGAAATGTACGACCGCTTTTACGGAGAAGATGGTCGTGACAGTTCCAATCCACCTTATGACATAGAGGCGGTACTTCATAGTGCCGTTAATGGTGCTATCGGTGGAAAGCTTATACATAGCAAGATACAGTGGATACGACGTAAAGCAGATTTAGGGAATTGTAGGAATTCAGATAAGGAACTTCCTTCTTGTATCTATCACAACTTCTGTTTGTTTGACCTTTACGAAGACCCATGCGAGACTACAAACATAGCTGAAAAGTTTCCTGAGATTGTGGGCAAGTTACAACATAAGCTTGCAGGGTATTGGGAGCAAGTGCGACCACAAAAAGCAAAATTTGTTGATCCTAAAGCTAACCCAATTTATTATAATAATACTTGGTATACGTGGTTGGATGAAGATTACGTAAATTTACCAAAACTTGTAAATAGCAATATGTAGACCATTTTGCTTGTATTTTGCTTGCGAAATAATCAAATGATTGGCTTAGCTGTAATTAGAATAAGTATGTCTGAAAATTAACACCTAACGGTAAACTAGGTTTGTTGATTTTATATATATATATATATATATATATATTGCTGTGATATTATAATGGAGGGCTTAAATGCTAATTGGGATTCACCTTTGTATCGCTGTCGGGGCAAGACGTGTTTCCATGGCAAAATAATATCTTTCCCCGCCGGTCAACGAGTGCTAATTTTTTAAAATTGGAGATGACTTCTGTTTTTTTTTAATATTGAAAATATCATAAAAATTGTAAGATTAAAGAAGCAGAATATACCATCATAAAATAAAATGTTAGTTTTAATCATCGTTAAATGGAAATGGAAAAGTACTGCATGTCGGGAAGAGACGGCAGTGCACGGTAAGCAGAACCAGCCTGGAGGAGAGGAGTGCAGTCTGTATACTTGTAAAGTAACAGTCCAGGGGCATTTTTGTATGCCTAACATCTGTGAAAAGGTTTGTGCAGATAAAACATGAACTAATTTCGGTGACAGTAAAGCATAGTAAAAATTTGCGCGTGTTGATGATTTTTTTTGTTGAATTTTTTTCTCAATTTTTTTGTACGAGACGAGGCCGCGAGTGGAACTCTTTTTTTTTTCTTTTTTTACCATTACTTTTATTACACGGCATTTTCTTTATTATTATTAGCCCGGAACATCCCATTGTTGGGCAAGGGCCTCCCCCATAAGGAGGGTTGTTGATCTACTCTCCCGTAGTGATCAATCCTCGTGGGAGAGAGGCGCCGCGTTAACGCAACCTTCGGATCACTCATCCAAGTCCTGACCTGAGCCAACGCTGCCTTAACTCTCCTGATCGTATGTAAACGGGCGACAAATGTGCGCAATCCGGGACCCTATGTATACATATATATATATATATATATATATATATGTGTGTGTGTGTGTGTGTGTGTCTGTAAATAAATATTTCGTATCTAATGGTTTTTTAATACACCAACTACAATTAATTATATTAATTTTTATATTTCACAAAATAGAATATTTTTGCAAATAGACTATTACTAATTTTGCAAAAAGTACCAAATACTTAAAAATATTAAGATAGAGTTCGTTCATTCGGATGTGGCGATAATTATATTGTCCGGCATGAGACACGCAAAAGTATGGATTATGGCTCCTATCTTTTGTTAGTGTGCACTTTTCGTTTCTGTCCATTGTCACATCAAATGAACGCATTGTACATTTATACGATCCCTGATGTATATCTGTACTTTATGGTTTCTGTTCTGTACCTAGTATTTTGGAACAAAACATTCTACCTAAATATCTAAATAAGAAAACTAAAAGTGTGACGTTTGGCCGCATTTATGGAACGTACCCTGTATCTTTCTGTAAGCGCAGCATTAGTCCGAGTCTTCACACTGTTAAGTGCGGGGAAAAGACGGAAGTCAGACTCTAGCTCTCGACCCGAGTGTTACGCAGATTTAAAATTACCCCTGGACGGCCGAATCAGTGTAATTTACCGCTTTGTGTGGTACCATTTACGGTACGTCCGAAAAAAGGGAGTAATATTTGGTTTCCCAAAAATATCCTTTAACGTACAGATTTGGGAAATTCCGTCGTATGACGCAGTATTGATAAGTTTACCAAAAGCAAACGGTTTCGAAAGAAACAACTAACTCCATCACTACACCCAGGGACTGACTCAAGCTTTACAACCCCCCACCCCCCCTGAAGGGCCAATTTTACATCGAAAAAGGTACATTTCAAAACCTTTGTTAGCCACGCTTCAGCTGTTCCAATAATAAATAAGTTTACCGGGGCAAGCCGCCTCAAACCCACACCGTTCATTGTGAAATTAGTTTATAGTTCGTATGTTTTATTCAAAAATTTTATTTTAGCGACGTAAGAAAGTACTGCATGTACAAGGCCTTTCTGCAATATCTTTTTCCAGGTATTATTAACTTAGATTTAATTGTTTTCGGTTCACCTGTGTGACCTTTTTTTAATATTAAAATTGTTCGTTTCAAACTGTTTGTTTTTTTAACAATGTTAATTTTTGTTCTGTACCAAATTATAATCATTTAACCATTTTGTATTTATTTTTGTCCGTTTTTTATTAAATTCAATTAAATGCCTTTTTAAACTCAATTCTTATTTACGGGCTAGTAAATTCACACTTTTTTTATTGGGAAAAATTGCGTGAAAAGGTAAGTTTCATCATGCACAACCTATGGATTGGTCGTCCAAAATATCGTGGAGCTTGGGCAGTGCCGGATCGAGTAATATTCCTGTTGGCTCCCTCATTTATTACGATTTTATCCAGAATTTGTCCAGATTTAAGTGCGGTGTATGTTACAAAATGAACACCCCCTCCTCCTCTGAGCTACGCTAGGGCATGCCGTCGTTTATGTGTCACAATTCCGTTTAAGCCCGTGGCAAAAGTTTGTCCGCAATGTCACCTAATTTATATGAGAATTGATCGTCATGCCATTTTTCATTACATTAACTAGAATACACTGTGTATGTAATTTTTTATTAAACTAAATAGCGTGGCCCAGTGGTTAGAGCAAACATATTCAGGAATTCAAATTCTCGCGTTGATGCCTAGCGGGCGGCCGTTAAATAATTCGGTATTAACAAGGAATGATAATGCGGTTGTCGATAGCGTGATGCCCACCACGTGTCATGAATTTGACACGCGACAACCGGGTATAACAGCAAGAATAAGTGATCTCTGACCTTCCGCCTTGCAGGTTAAACTCTTTCATGAGATGCAGAGCCTCAAAAGAGAAAAAAAAATAGAATGAGTTTTGTAGGTAATTTTTTTAATTGTCCAACATTCAATACACCTCGCATATAAATTTCTTCATTACACAAATTAGAATAATTTTTATTATTGCATGAAATAAAATATTTGTTGTATTACAGTTCCACAATTTAATGTAATGTGAAATTTTGACTAATAGCAACACCGAACTATTAATATTCAAAATTTTTAGATGTAAAACAGCTTTTATTTTATATCATTCCCTGCTGGGCTTCCCAAGAAACACAATTTACAAATATGATAGCTATACATACCGTAATAAAGTTTTTTTGCATTACTTTATGCTCAATTTGATGAGCAGAACCTATAATGCAGTTCATTTCTAAACAAATTCGACGCTTTAATTCGTCTAAACTGTTTGTCCTACTAATGTAAACTCGTGATTTCACATGACCCCATAGGAAGAATTCTAACAGCATTAACTCCGGCGATCGCGCAGGAAACTGAAACGGGTCTCGCCGTTCTTTCTGTGGGGTCATGTGAAATTGCGAGTTTAAATTAGTAATCCAAAAAATTTAAACTATTGAAACACTCGGATTCGTTTAGAAATGGAAAGTATCAGCTCGGAAATTATTGGGCGTGAGATACAAAGTATTTACACACGTGCTGGCCAATGCCAACTGGTCAATGATGAACAATTTAAAATTTTCGTTAAGTAATTATTTTAAAAATGTTCTTATTTTCATTAAAAATAAATTGTGAATTATTTTAATTTTGTGTGTTTTTCTCAAAAAAAAATTGTTATGTGAGGTACTAATTACTTTATATCATCATTTCACTGACGAGGAGATATATCAAAATAAGGAAGAAAATTTCGGGTTGCCATTAAAAAAAATTAATAATGACATCATAACGTAGAAATAAAAGCCGATAGAAAAACATTTCGGTGAGGAAGTGCCTTTTAAAAAAACAAATATTGACGTGTTTCGGGGTTTTCCCAAAAAAATATCAAATAACAAAATTGTGAATTTTGTGCGGAACTTCATCACCTCACTGTACACCCCGAGAATAATTTAGCGAGTTATACAATAATTCTAACTAAAAGACAAATAACTTTGAATGCGGGTTCCGAAGAAATACTGAAAAGAACAAAAGGCAAGATACCTGCAACATTGAAATAAATGAAAAACAAAAAGGCTTCTGGGAAGGTTGAATAACATATGAAATAGTTGATGTTGGTGACAACACTATAAAGAAAAGCTTTACATGTTTTACATAACAAGTGCTGAAAACAACAGGAAACACTAAGGATTATAAGTATGTACCTACTATATATAAGTACGCTGAGGATATCGTCTTCTTTTTAAAATGAAACAAGTACCAACATTGCAAACCATCGTCCCCAGGTTACCAACGTGTAAAACAAACGAGATTATTAAAAAAATATCTAGTGAAACGAAGTGCCAGAAAATATAAAATACTCAAAAATGAATAGGGATATTATAGTGTAAAACACTTAAAGGCAACGCCAATTGCATTTATAATAAAAAACAACAAAATGTAACGTCTTTTTAGTAATGAACATGAATATTGCGGGTACGTTTTAAGAAGAAATTTAACAATATTTTAATGATAATCGTTATAGTCTCCTTTCATTTAACTTAAATTTATTAAGTTATAATACCGCGTGGCATCTCCTCTGGCAGTAATACCTGCTCCGCACCTTTCTGGCATACTCTCAATGCAATTACCAATATGTTCTTGTGCAATTTGATGCCACAGTACCGGCAATACATTCCTAAGCTGTTGCACAGTAGTAGGTCTAGGATTATGATGATCCAGCTGTCTCCGAAAAGGTCCCACGCATGCTCTCAATGGAGTTGAGGTCTGGAGATATCGGAGGAAGAGCACGATGGTTTATTTCTTCATCTCGAAGCATCTCTAAAACAACCCGAGCACGATGCGGCCATGCGTTGTCGTCAAGAAAAACAAAATGTTCCCGTCCAACAGCTTTATCTGACGGTTCAGAACATGGTCCATAATGATCTCTTGCGCAGAAACGTTGGCCCGTGAGTATATTATTAAAAATATGGAGGTCAGTACACCACCCTAAAGAAAGTCCAGCCCGTACTCTAAGACCACCACCACCAAAGGCAACGATTGCTTGGGTATAATGAGGTAAGGTCGGTTTGGTAGGAGAGTCGATTTCCTATGGCATTGTGGAGCACTTACTGTAGATGTCGAACAGTTGAAAAGAGGTGCATTCTTACATTAATTACCAGAAGTCGACCCTCGCGAGGTGTTGTGATGCAAAAAAAATCCACTTCCAAGCCTTCTTGCAGTCGTACCTGTTTCTTTAAGGCGCAAAGGGTCCGTGAAATTACACTCTGCGTGGTCCTAACCTAGCAGCAATGTCGACCTGGCGATCTCCTTTTTGGTGTAGCAACGGCTAAATTTCGTTGTTTTATTCTTAAAGAGTTTCTCTGCATTGTTGTTTATTATTAAGAACACAAATGTAACACACGAATAAAAAGCAATGAACAAAAAAGATCTTAAGAAGACAGGAAAGATTATTCAATCAAACACTAATACCGTAACGATTGCAACTGGAGTCGATCGTTGTTGTTTTTGTTTTTTAATATCAAAAAATGCCGCTTGCTCTAATTATCAATAATAGACGACTATTAGCCGTCAAATACAAACATATATGCTTTATATTACAATATCTATTCATTTTTGAGTAGATTACATTAAATCAAGTAATAAAGTAGTTTTGCTGTAATCCTCAAGGCATCTATTTTTACTTTGATATCATGTGTATTTTAATTTTTGAAAAATAAATTTATAAAGTGTAGAAACACTCTCGATGCTACGCCACTGCTCAGGTAAAAAATTAATAACTTGACAATGTTAGTATCCCGGAAAACCCAATCGAAGAGGAGTGGATTCTAAACAAATAAATAATAGGCGCCACCCACTTATAATTTACTAACATCGTCCGAGGTGTAAGATGGGAAGTCGGACCCTCCGGATGGCTAATCACCTACCTTATCTCTCGTATCTCCCCTTAGGTAAACTTAGTTCTTTATAATAGTCGATAAAGAAAAGACAAATTGCAATTCACTTCGTTTAATTTCTAATTAACACAACCCCACAAGTATAATTAAAAAATAAAGAATTAAATAAAGTTACTTTCTGGCGAAACTCAAACAACTGAAAAACTATGATTGCGCTAACTATGATTGCAACCTGAAAACAAATGAAAACGCAATTCCGTCCCACTATTGGAGCACCCTATACGTAAATACGTAAAATTGTTCCCCAATACAATAACTTTGATAATATAATAATAGTTAAGGTCTATATGTACTTAATTATTCCCCAACATTACAAATCCCGGACACAATCAAGTTAACGAAATGATTTATATGTAAAAATAATGTAGTCATAAATAAAAAAAGTCACGTCCTCAAAAATATTAACGTAATATTAAATTCACTTTCCTGTTGCAAGTGTAACGCCTATCTCTGCGAGTAGTTTTCAACATGGTTATCACCAGAGCCAGCGTTTGGATCGGTCGAGGTTCGGTCCCCAACGTTCTCCGCGATGTTTGCGTGCTTAGTTGACCTTATCAACGGAGTTTCCAACCGAGCGTATCTTGCCTAATTTAAATTACAGCAAATATTAGCATTGGAGTTTGGAAAAATTTAAGACTGAACAATCTTTCTAATAATAAATAACACGCCAGTCGATGGAAAACTGGCCAAAAAAAAATCGGTTTGACCGGAATAATCTCTATATTGGAATACTAATTCCTGGAGTTTTTTGACTTCCTCTAAACTAGGACCCAACTCCTGTGCCGTGAAGTTTTAAATCGGAAAACTAATTTCCAAATCGATAACGATTTACCAAAATTTTCACTCACTGGGCACGTATATGTCCGACCAACCGTCAATACTCAAGTCTTCGTTCCTGGACTTGTCGTTCTAAAATTTATCGGTTTCCCCCTCAATTTTCCGAAACTCCAAAACTATGCACGTAAGTCGACCGTGTCTTTCGACATGTAAAATGTAAAACGGGTTGCTTTCAACCAAGCGCGGAATTCGTTACAATCACTTCATCTCTTCTGACTTAGACCGCATCATAGTTGCAGGTAGCATTATCAAAGCGTGATAATGCTACCTGAACGGTTAGCGAAACGTCAGTATCGACGACGCGGTCTAAGCCCGAAGAGGAAACCTCATTAGACACATACCGCGGCCTGAAACTTCACTTTACTCTGTTATCTTAAAAGAATAATCAAAACTGGCGCTACTTTCATTATTACCCATTCAACTGAGGTGGTATCATATACACAGTACACAGTGTTTTGATTATTCGTAAATCATTTGAATACTTTTACCGCCAAAAATTGAAGACACATACACCAAAGTCTACTTATATAATATATTTACTGAACTATCATTACAAATTACACATTTCAGGTATCATGAGTGAATTAGACAAATCGGCGCGTTACACGGTACGTAGTGAATTTTTGGCAAACTGATGTAATTGTTTTCGGCTAAAATTTTCATGTTGTATAGCTCTCAAATAAAAACTAATGCCATCGTTAATAAGGAGCTGTTTCATATAATGGATTTAATGCTGACACAGAAATATGTACAAATATTAAATCCGATGGTAGATTACAATATATATAAACTAGAAAAAACTTTTCTTTGGCAATGGGACCCTTAAGGTACGAGGAAATAATAATTGAATATCTGACCCAAAATTGTTTGAGTAGCGCAGGATAATAACAATTGAGTTCAAAGACATGTTATGCAAAGGAAAGTAAGATAGAAGTGCAAAACAATTTCTTATCGCCTGCCACAAACCAATACTATTAGATCAGTAATTTCTATTCAGTTTGTTGTCGTTATCACAAGCCAGCCAAGTTTTTACGTACTTGCCACTTTGGATTTACTTTACAATTAGACAATAACCTTCTGCAGCTTAAATGCATTTTCTATGTATCCTCAGCAGTTCTCAAAAACAAAATTTTTTTTAATTCAAAATAATAAACTGAATGATTTTTGAAAAATGAATAGTTCCATTGAATTCTACTTGAGCCAATCTATTACTGATTTAAATATTTGTACCTATTTCTGATACACCTTGTATATACAGTCGGTCGTAAAATGTCCTCCCCCCTCCCTACTAACTTATAAACGACTTGATATTTCTTCACAAAATTTTGTGTGCAGTTTTTTTCATTAAAATTTTGCAAAATTAGTACCGATATTTCAGGTTCTACTGTTTATGATAATGCTTGTGATCGTCTTTATGGAGAAGAGGGTCGTGACAGTTTCAGTTCACCTAATGATACAGAAGCGGTATTTCATAGTACCGTTAATACCGCTATGGGTAGCCAGCCGACACAGTGCAAAACAGAGTGGCTTACCAGTAAAACTGGTAAATACTTCGTACACGTTGTTAGATGAAAATTATGTAACTTAACCACAAAGTGTAAATACAATACATCAATTTTTGTTTTATTCGATCAAATTGTGGTTTTACTTATTTGTAAATTATATTATGCTTGTCATTAAATGCTTTAATGAGATGACAAAAATAAAAAATATTACATTTATTTTCATTGCAAGAAACAACCAATAAAATCATAATTCATAATAATTAGTCATGTTTATCTAGAAATGCTTTGCAGCATCGGATGCACTGTTGGTAACATTTTTCAAATCCTTCGGATCCAGAATCCTGTTATTAAAATTAAAATATTTAGTTTAATGTTGTATAATTAATAACTAAACCTTACATAATACGGATCTCTTATAATTCTGTCTCCTTCTGGATCAAAATCGCCAAGGAGAAGAATCTTTGCTTTGCTGCCTTTCGGTGCCTGACCTTTTAGGTTGGAAATATTATTTTCGTCCATACCAAATATATAATTAAAATCATTAAAATCTGAATCTTCAATCTAGGAACAATAATTTAAAACTAGCTTTTTCTAATTATGTGGTGTTATGTAATAAAGTCAAGTCATACTTGTCTGGCTCGTCCATTATAATCAACGGAATGGTTTTGAAGTGTGGTTCTAGCTCTACGATCGGGCGAACTTCCTACGTGCCAGCCCCCTATGGCGGCACTGTCTGCCTCCCATTTATCTTGTACTTGTCTTTCCTTGACTAAATGAGCAAAAACTGCCTCAGCAATAGGAGACCGACATATATTGCCTAGAAACGGGTTTTTGTCATAAGAAAATCGTAATTATTAATAGAAATGAGTAGAATATCTACCTAGGCAAACAAAAAGCACTTTTTGAAGCTCTGGCATTGTTGTTGTTACGAATTACGAGACAGAGAAGCTACACCTGCAAGCAACAAATTCTGATAAAAATGTGAGGTTAGGGTATGTTGAATGTTTGACGTTTTCTACATAAATGTGTCGCCGTTACCACAGACGGGAGACTATAATTTTGCGTAACACAGAAATGTAGCAATTTTTAGATAAGTTTATTTACACTATTAACAGCCAACATTCATCCTGCTAAAATGCTGTAATTTGTGCTATTAATTAAAACTATATTTAACAATGTGGCACTGTGTCATTGCTGAAGTTTATGTTTTTTCGCAACGGAATCTATTGATACTTTTTTTCTACACTTTTGCTTTCCTATTTTAAATAGTACCCCCATAATTTAGTTTAATATATAATTACATTTCTAAAGCTGTTTAAAATTGTTATACTTACCATTATACCGTGAGTTCAAAAAGTAATTACATAACGGTTGGTCATGGAAAATAAAAGTAATGTCAACAGCAAGCTTTCAAATTCATTAACTGTCATCACTGTTGTTGTTGTCATAAGTTTATATTGAAAATTCAATTAAGTTACAATTATAATGGTTTTTACAATAGAACACTAAACATTTATGATTGAATCATATTTTCTAACTGGTGTTCGAGAGAACGGCGAATGGATTTGCAGTGCGGTGCCATGTTTAGAGGAATTTCGGCAACAATTTCCAGATATTGCTGTCCTCGAAAGAGATTTTTATAGCGCACTTAAAAGATGTGTTGATGTATTCCAAGATACAGGGAGCATTACTCATAGAGATAGAGCTGGAAGGCTAAGAGTTCGTATTTGAACGAGCAACCCACTACATCACTAAGTACACTTTCGCAAGAAACTGGTTTATCATTAGGAACTTGCCATACTATTGTCAAAAAAGATTTAATGCTGTTCCCATACAAAATTCTTGCTTTACATGAGTTGCTGCCAGCAGATCACAATAGGAAAATTTCGTATTGTCAGTTCCAACAAAATTTATTGAACAACGGCGAATTGCTAAATTTAACATTTTTTTCTGACGAGGCCTGGTTCGCCTTTCGGGGTATATAAACTCACAAAATATGAGGTTATGGAGTGCTGCAAATCCGCATACTTTTCCCGAATCTCCCCTTCACCCGTTACAAGTTGATGTTTGGATTGCTGTGTCTCGAAGACGTATTATCGGACCCATATTTTTCCACGAAACTGTTACTGCTCAGAGATACCGGAATATTGTATGTGAATTTATTAATCAGCTTCATGAGGATGAGCTCCAGCAAGGCTACTTCTAACAGGATGGCGCGACGGCCCACACCGCTCAAGAGACCCTCAATTACCTTCGTGAATTTTTTGACGATCGAATAATTAGTTTACGTTCAAATCCAGAATTTCCATCTAGATCACCAGGCGTAACTATTTTAGATTACTTTATATTCCCTTATCTGAAAAATAATGTATACAAGAGACCCCTATTAACAATATCGAGGAACTGCAAAACAGAATTACGGAAC
>JABXWE010022482.1:0-13319 GCA_014611495.1 Limonius californicus
TAACATCTTTTGGCAAAGTTTCAATGAATTTTTCAAATAAAGTTAATTTTCTTTTAATGGTTGCACGTTCAGTTTTTAAGGACTCAAGTGAAGCCATTTTGCATTTAAAACACCGCTAAAACAATCGAGGGGTTTCAAATAGAACCGTCGTAGGCAAGCAGGACGCCAAATAACGTCACTACACAAAAAAATGGTAATTGGACGAAAAACCACCGCAAGAAAGTAAACCGTCACTACGTCACAAACAAATGACGTCACGTGAACTCCTAGCAAAAATGATTGATAAAATGTTAAGAACCACCAATAATAAATCAAAGAAATGCACGCCTTTCGTAAAATTACGATATTTAAACAACAAAACAACTTAAACATCTGTGTTGAGCAAGGAACGAAAGCATGCGCGAGTTAAACAATCAAAATGTGGTGGTTTCACATCAATTTTGAAATCCACATTTTCTTTAAACATTAAGGCAAAGCGCATAATAATATAAATTGGCAATATTTTGGCAAGAAGTAAGTAGGTAATGATGTAATAGGTTACGTATTTTTGATTAAGTATAATAGCAGGCAACGCAAAATCAAATAGCAAATTCATTAATTTATTTGTAGCAAAGAATCAAAAAATACCAACTTTAATGAAATCTAGCATTAATAGGAAATAGGAATCACAAAGGAAACTCACATTTATGGGTAGACAGACGGCGATGTCGGTGAATTTCTGGCAATGACCCTCACGGTCGCACATGTTTTTGAAGAAAAGCAGTAATGTTCTTCAATCTTCTAATTATGCTGCTACTGAATCGTTAACATCCGGCTCGAAGGACCATGTTTAACTTTTTGAATTTGATGGATTCAAGTATAATGCAAAAATAAAACACTTTAATTTTAAATGGTTTATTGCATGTACGAAGTTGCACCTTGCATGGATATAATACGAATGCCAATAAAACATATGTACAACTTACCATGTGCAGCAAAGAGGGCCATCCCACAAGTGCACAAAATAAACAAATAGATGGCACCACCAATAATATTCGACACAAACAAAGTAAACATATCCAAAAAACATAATAAATTGAACAATTATATTTTGGGAATAACAATAATAATAATTCAAAATATATAATATTATTTAATTATTATGTCAGTGACATATATTTTTCTTGCGTTGTTCTTGAGGGGCACCCCAAAACGATAAGATTTTAAATATAATTCAAGTTATTAAGTTAACCCATTTGAATTGCTTATAAGTGTCTTGTCATTGCAAACTTCCTGTGGTTTTTTGCTAAATCTTTGTCTAGATTGTGAAAACTACGTATCAAAGTTATTACGTAGGGGAATGTGTTAGCTTGAGACTTTGCAAGATAATGAGAAAAGGTTTAGATTCATCAAATAGATACAGTATGTAATTTGTTGGTTACCGCGTCAGTTAAATTCCTGACGGGTATAATCAGGTGAATGGCGGTGTTAGGCCGCTTTCACCCCTTATTAGGCGCCTGTATTATTCAACTGTCCAGAGTGAACTAAGCTTACAGCAGAGATTAAATCAACCAAGGATCTTTGCAGGCTAATTCCTAACAGATTCTACGTCGTGACAAGGATGATTGTAGATATGTTTCTTGGTTGTTTAATTTGTGAAATAACCCACTAATTTATAAATACAGCTGCAGGATTTTAATTTAATGTTGAACTGTGTGCTTCTAATTTATAATCTGACCTGTGTGTTCTTAATTTATAATACGAACTGTGTGTTCCTAATTTTATATTGAGTTGTGCACTCAGTCGTTGGCCTCTGCTTGAGACGTTATTTAAGTTAGGTACTTGTTGGCAGCTTACGGTTTATACGTTGTTTTTGGTAGGGAAAATTTTTGAATTTAATAATACAGCCCTTCTAAGACTGTAGGTTTACAGGAAAAGACGTTCTATTTCTGTTATGCTGGCTATAATATTTTCCAGTGAAAACGCAATGAACGTTAGGTTTATGGGAACAGTTTGCAACAGTTAATGTTTTTACTAGTGTAGGTACCAGATTGACTTAAAATACTTAAATACAATTGAAATATTTCTTATGGAATACTGTAAAACCAAAATCATGTTTCGTTGGTGAGATAAATTTATATTAAATGCTGTGTTATTTACCCTATATAATATTATTACTATAAACTATACTTAGACTAAATTGTTTATAATTAGTTTCATTATCATGTAAGAAAGGTTATTTAATAGTATATTAAAGAACTAGTTTCATAAGGCCTTTTCTTAACGCACGAGTCTAAGTTTGAAAAACGAGACGCGAAGCGTCGAGTTTTTCAACGGATGAGTGCGACAAGTGGTCTTATGAAACGTGTTGTTTATACTATTTTTTCTATTGAGGAAGTTTAAGAGTATTTTAAATAAATTTATGTAGAAAATTTTACGTCAAATCGATTACTAGGGAGTTTTTATAAACACTTATGGCAGCACTGACAGGTGGCTGAAACTGACATTTCAAACTTTCAAATTCAAATCGAACTACCAGCTTCGTAAAAAAACAAACTAAAAACAGTACGATTATAGGCCTCCTTAACGTACTGTTTTTAAGCTAAAACAGTGCGCTTAGAACGGCTTTATAAAACCGAAATAGAAAAAATATATAAATGTTGGCAAGCATCTAGCCACTACAGTAGCTTGTAGCAGTAATGAGCTACAAAGAAACAGTAGTAGTTTTCAGAAAAAAATCATCTTTAAAATGTTAACTAAGTGTCCTAAAAGTTGGTAAACATATTAAAGATAAATATTACAGTTACAGATGGAAATAAGCTTAAGTTCCCACGAATAACAAAAGAAAAGTAGAGGCCAGAGATCACAATATCAAAATTTAATCCTGTACATCCGCCATTGGTATCTTCAAATGTTTAATTTTATCACTGCGTTAAGTATGTGGGGAATTGCTAAAGCAAAAAGTTGTTCGGAAAAAAAAGAGTTTACCCCAGCGACTATACCCGAAAACAATATTTGACAGCTAAGGTTATGTTTCATTTAAATTTATGTGAAAAGTAGCTAAAATAGCTAGTTTAGTAGTAGCTGTCTTGTAACTAGGTATTTTTAGTAGCGCACTTTAGGTAAAAAGTCACTAAATAGCTTGCAGTATAGCTATTTTTTTACAAACAGGTTTCCCAACTATGATAAAAAGCGCCAATAATTAAAAAATTTAAATGATTTTAATTTGATTACTACCTACAGTCGATACAGTTCGGATTTATTGTTGTATTAACTTCCCATTTTTCATAATACCAAGTAGGTATATAATAATGTTAATTGATGTTTTTCGATTAATACTCAATTGTATGTAGTACATTATATTATTCTTCGAAAGATCAAAAATATGCATTAAATCTTCACATTTCTCTTCAATATTCCTATTTTATAACAGTCTGTATAACCTTCTACAATTTTGTTTAATAAATTATGCTTAATAATATTCAACCAAGGATGTTATCCTTATATTCAACCCACATTACACATTTATAAAAAGTATATATATTTTTTCATTTTATATGATTTTTCTAACGTTTGCTTCATTTAAATGTATTAGTACATAATTGTTTATCTTTTTTTATCAGATCAATCGATTTGATAAAACTGCAATTATACCCTATGAATTTTGATTGTCATTTAGTAATACACTCCAGAAACATAGATAGATGTTGAATCAGAATATAACAAATTTTTTTACAAATAGCAACTACCTAATAGCTGTTATTGACTTTATAGTTTTTTTTGTACTAAAAGGCTCAAGTTGGTTAACAATCTCGACAAACACTGTAAAAGGTTCATCTTTTCCGAAAATGACTTGATGAGAAAACCGTTTCCACCCTTGTGACGAAAACAGTGAAACAGATTTCAATGAGAAGTGTCCAGTCACATAAAAGGGTAGAAATATAGAAATGGAAGATAGAGAAGACGTCGACGGGTCGCCTTTTAACTTTTATCTCATGATCGTACATAGTCGACAATTCTGATATGAAATTATTGTTTGGTTGCAAAAGAAACACTGTAATGATAGGGGAAGGGATTATTTACTTTCTTGCCATTTTCTATGTGCAAGGAAGTGACAAATGGTAGACTAGTTAAGTAACAAAAAATATAATATAATAATAGTTCGACAGGAATAAGGTTAAAACACACAAGAGCATAAAACTGTAGCATAATGATGCAATTAAATATCTAAAAATAAAAACTTTCAAAGTCTTCTTATTGATATCTCCATCATGGAATCTGGGACAAAAATTAGCTGACTAAACAAAGACAATAACGTATCCATATCGTTTTCTTTCGAAATCGACTTGGCATTAAATATTTCTAAATTTTGTAGCTTTGAGATTTCATAATATTTCTTACTTAAATACCTCAATTAGCAAATGATAAAATATAACTCATATGGGATTCGTATTTGACTGTTGATATTTATTGATGGGGATAGTTTTTAGAAAGATATATCTGGTGGATGTGTCAAAAATTGGGGAAAGGTTCCTCCTTTAACTTACCTCATGATCTCTTGCTCGTGTTCCTCCTCCTGTTTCTGTCGAAGCATAACGGACTCGATGATGGCCCGTTCCTCAGGAGTGAGGTGCGAGAGATCCGGCCCTTCCTCCATGCTACCCCCCGCTAATCATCACAAGCCAACTACCCTACGGACAGCCGGTCTCGAGTGCACTTCGCTAAACAGTCCATCTTGTTAGAAATCAAGCACAATCGAACATGCGGACCTACTGCACAGGCGGTTCCCCTCGTGCAAGAAACGCTGCACTATAATTACTACTAGCACCTGCACCACCCGCGAAATGTGTCGCAGCAGCGTTAAATATTTTCGCGATTGTCTTTGCCGTCGTCGGCCAAATATCACAGTTTGCAATTACCCATTCATGCAGCTTTAATAAATAATAAGATGAGTTAAGAGCCTACCAATAGTGATTGTTGTACGGGATGACGTCACGACGCCAGATTATTGATTTTTCGCAAAGAGCAGGCGCTACCGTAACTTTTGATATGTGCTGTATATCATTCCGTAACTGGAACGTGCACACTGTTGCGCCATCTGGGCCGAATTGTTGATAAACAGTGCAGAACTTCAACTCCAAATTTCAATATTGCAGGGTTTAGTATGATATAGGTACACATCGCTATTTCTAAAAAGCAAAAAATAATAGCAGTCACTTTGAACCAGGTCCGTCGCTATGTTATTCGCTACCTTTTTGCAAAAGTCACAATGTCGTGTCTACATTCTAAATGCGAAAATGTTTTTTAAATTCTAGTTATACAGGATCATTTAAAAAAGTTCCGGTTCTTGAATCACTGCCACTTTTTTAGAAACGTTAGCATAAAAGTCTAGCCCCGCGAGCAGATAATTTTGCGCCGTAATTTTCCATTAATTGAAAATATTTAAATCTGAAACGGGCAATTTTTGTAGGGCAGTTTTCATGCCGTAAAAATTCTAAAAAAAGTTTTAACTTGGTTGCAAATATTATCTTGCCATCTTTGTCGAACTTGTATGATGTTGCGGTGCCTTGCGCGTCTCATTAACAGGTTACATCACAGTCAGGGAATTTACCGTTCTGTTGGTCAGGGCCGGCCTTCTCTAAAAGGGGCCCAGATGTAAATCATCTTTTGGGGCCCCAAAACTGTTTTGGAGGATACTCCGTGAACCCACAGACATAGCGATGTCAATGTTAAATAAACAATATATCAGAATTTTAATAGTCCCAACCTATGCAGAACAGAAAATACACCAATATGATAATATGATATCTTCGAGCTTAGACTACGTCGTCGTGGAATTGACAGATGCTGGCATTTCGCTAAACGTTACAGATGGCAATATAAAGCGTAATGGATGCTGGAATGTCGGATCAGGTATTTGTAGGTTTTGACCCCTTGCACACAGATGGTAATTTTGCCGGCCGGCAGAATAACCAGTAAAAATTAATTAACACGAGATTAAATAGAGACTTGTATACGGTATGGTTGATGGCCGGCGCTCGACCGGCTTTTTAGATGGTAGACACACGATTTCTGTCAACATATCCATGCAAGTTTGCACATAAACAGCTTTTCCCCCGTTATTGGTACAGAATCGCATCATAAAATAGTTTGAAAATTAACAACTTCTTTCATGGGGGAAGGGGGTCTTCTTTTTTGATCTCATCACTACTAAATCATCCCTCATTTTAGACTTCTATTTGTTTGGAATGTTTTGTGAGTTTTCCATTTATTTTCCGTTTTGTTTAGGGTCATGTTTATCAATCTCACTAATTTTTTGAGTGTATTGAACTCCAGCACCAGTATGTATAACAAGGGTGTATCCAGCTCAAAACGGAAGGGGTGGGGCAGCTTTTTGAAATCAACTTATATTCATGGGGGAGGGGGGAGTATGCAATAATACACAAATACAAAAGGAAAACACTGTTAATAAAATCAATTTTTAAACAGTAGTTTGGGAGGATTAGTTGCAAATTTTCTAACTACAGGTTCCATTAATTGTTCCTTGTTTGCAAAAACCCATTGACGATTAATGCTTAAGATGGCTAACCCATTTAACCTATTTTCACCACTAGTGCTTCTAAGCCATGTTTTAATTCAGCGAAGGGAGCTGAATGAATGCTCTATGTTGTGCAGGGCTGTGAAATCAAAATCAGTAGCGCCTTTGTAACGGCTGGAAAAGTCGCTCTTTTTTAAAATGTCGATGATATCTGGCGCTTCTTTTACCTCATTCCACATTTTGAACCCCAATTCCCCTTCTCCTTCAATGCCAATTGCAAAACAGATATACACTGTGCAATTAATATTGCTGCTTTTTTATGTTTTTAATCAGTTATGCATAGTTGCAATCTACTCTGCTATTTCTTAATGAGCAGAGGTAGCCCATATTTTGACTAAATTGAACACTTTTGCATAATTACAGCTTTCTTTTATTACCCTCTTTAAACATTAGTATTAAGTTAGCTTTACTACATACTTCCCTTTCCCCTTTTGAGACAGTTAATTAAATATTATTATTAATTTTTCTACTAGATCACCAGCCCCTGTTTTCATAGTTGAGTATAATCTTCCTTGATGCTTTTTTGCAAAGATAATAATTCCTTTGCTTACGATAGAATTGTTGGGTCATCTTAAGATGTTAGAAATTTGCATTAAACAAACATAAAAATCTGACTTACACTTAAAACTATTGTACTTTTCACTTTAATTCTGGTTTAGTTCCGGTATAGGCAAATAAACACATAGACCTCTCAAGTATACGGCGATGAGGTTTTAGTAATTTTAGTGTGGGTGCAGAGCTATAAGGGCCGCTAGTATTCGTTTCAATTGTATATTCCAGTTAGCCAAATATTACCTGGAAGCGAAACTATCCATAGCTTATCTGGCCCTAAACATAGGCAGTGTTTGTTTACCTTCTCAGTTCAGGTACAACAACTACACTCAATTTGTTTGGTTAGTTTGGAATCAGCTGCTGCAGTGAACGAAATGACATAATTTTTTAAGTTTGTCCGTTTTATAATCAAAAAAGAAACAGGTAATAATTTTCGGTAACTAAGTATGTTTTATAAAATTTGTTTGATTCTAGCAGGATAAAACGTATTATTTGGAATATTTTCCAATAAATAAAAAACTAATAGCAGAAAAAATAAGGTATATACGAGGTGGGCCAAAAAATCCCGGATTTTTTTTTAGTTCTAATTTGTTTAGTTATTAGCCGATTTTAATCAGTTCAGGCATAAATTGTAACTAAAACAATAGGCTCTCGCCTAAGCCAGTCTAAATACAAATCCATTTAAATTTTAAGATGGCGGTTGCATTGATAAAACACTGTTCTTTAAAATTAATTCAGTTTTTTGCCTGGTATAACTGAAATTAAAATGTATTGAGATAATTGATTTTTAACCCAAAAGTATTATAAATGTAGGTGTACAGAAAAACGCCTAATCTGCATTCAAAAGAAACAAATAAAAAGCACAATAACAATATTGATTTGCTTAATTAAATAAAATAATTAGCTTATTATAAACTTTAATTTATTATAAATATAAAAAGTACCATAATATTACAATTTCTTAATTATGCGTCAAATTTCGAATTTTTATGTATCCCGTCCGAGCCGTTTCAAATAGTGTTGTCAATGAAAATTATTAAGAAATAAAGTGAGTAAATTTTTGGAATATATAAATAATGCTTATCTGCCCTACCCTGTAGAAATACAATTAGGTTGCAATATTCCAAAGTTTCTATTTAATCAGATTTGTCTTTAGGGTGTCTGGTGAATCATAAATCTCTTCATTGTACGAACATAGGCAAACAATTATGTAAGAACAATCC
Organism: Limonius californicus; assembly: GCA_014611495.1. NCBI lineage: Eukaryota > Metazoa > Arthropoda > Insecta > Coleoptera > Elateridae > Limonius > Limonius californicus. The sequence continues at coordinate 8,353 of JABXWE010022482.1, forward strand.
ACATGAGAACGGACCTCCAGGACATTGGACATTTCTCTCAGTTTGTGGAGAAATTAAGACGTATTTCGTAATGTTTAACCGACAGGAGCGACATCTTTAGGTCTGCAACCACACTATTCAATAATATCAATACACGTGGTCAGAGGTCTATGTGTTTATTTGTCTATGGTTTAGGATATACGTTTAACACAAATAATTTAAAAATTGTATTTTAATATATAAGTAAATGAGCAATATAATTAATTATTAATTGTACATATAATCTATTCACGATTGATTTGCCATCCAACAGGCTATGGAAATCTGGGGGAATGTGTGGTATCATTGAAATTTGTCAACTAATTAAGTTGGGTTATGCTAGTTTTTCTTGATGAAGGTTATGTTTTTTGAAAGCAGGCAATGTTGCCAGTGGAGCTTCTCTGTTCATTTAACGTCCGCCTATTTCGGCTCAATATTGGTTTATACTTGGATATAATAATGATTTCATTATAAATAAAATAATAACTATAATTTAAATGTTGTCGTAACACATACCAAATACATATTGCTGTTCTTTTTACATGAGAATTCTGAACTCAAATCGTATGTATACAGAGCATATTCCACTCCATTTGTTGTCCTATATTTAGGTCTTGCAGCAAATTAAGAAGAATTAACATCTATGCCACTCATGTTTCAAATTGATATTATGGTAGTCCAGTGGTTGACTGTTTGCCTCTGGTGTTAAGAGACCCAAGTTCGTATTCCATTGATGTCAGTGTTTTTCTTGGGCGAGATAAAAGCTGTAAAACACTCATTCACAATTTAGATGCCAAACGAATATCCCCTACCCTATTCCACCTTCATGCTATCATTAGAAGTATCTGAATCATCGGGACCCTCCGATTCTGAATCAGATTCTCCAATTGAAATAATGAAAGGAGAAATATTTTCAAACGATAGATTTCTCATATGTTTTGTCCAGTCTTCCGAAATAAGTTTTTCACAATGCTCACAGTTGCGCTTTTTCAAAATTTCGTCAGTTACGTAGCTTCTATTTCCGTCTGCTGTAAAAGGTTTAATTAACTCCCAAAGTTTTTTCTTAGTAATTTTGCCCTAAATTTCAACATTGTGGTGGTTAACCAACCATTCCTACAATACACCTTTTTTGGCAAGAAAATCTGGGCGGCTTGTCAAACTGCACTGAATGATAAGGTGCGTTGTCCATAACCACGACAAATTTTCCTTGCAAAATCGTGAACCTCATCCCCTCACTTTTAATTTTGGCTGGGTTACTTTTAAAATCGGTTTCATGTACCCATTAACGACTCGCGGATCCATTTTGGTAGATCCACGTTTCGTCTAGGTATCGAATGTCACATTTTCACTAGAATTTTGATATTGGAGAAATTGTCTCAAAAATTTAATTTTGGATGCAATGACGTGTTTTTGTTCACATAAAATTTTGCGTCCATTCACCATTTTGTATTTGTATTTTAAAGTGTTCATTCTTCAGATGGTGCTGCCAAATTTGTCGTTGCAAATAATAATATATTATGTGTTTTATTAATTCTAAACTTACTAGATTATTTTAGAAAAGTAGGGGACTCTAGAGCTGGCAACAGGGCAATTTCATTTTGACATTGCTAGAAATCAATCAAATAATATTTAAGAAAGGCAACTTAAGAAAAAAAAAACACAGCCTGCTGGATGGCAAATCAATCGTGAATAGTGTATACGAGCATGGTTCATCAATTATTGTCCCTAACATAGAAGGCTTTCACCGACAATGGATAATGTTGTTCCTAGAAACGTCAGTTACTGACATTAAGTTGCAGGTGTCTATCTTCTTGTTTATAAAAGTTATACTTTTAATATTACTGTGGTGCTGTGATTTTGTTAAAAAATTCGAGACAAGGGCTGTGATAACATACCTTTTCAAGGATTTATCACCGCAGGAAATTTATAATGACATGTATGGGGTGTTGGGTGATTCTACCCCATCACATCAAGTGATTAAGAATTGGTGCCGGGATTTCAAATTAGGAAGGGCATCGTGTCAACATGCACCAAGTACTGAACCACCAATATATGTTGTCACTCAAGAAAATATTGATTTGGTTCATATGATACTGAGTGATCGGAGGTTAAATATATTGCTGAGACATGTGGCTTTTCCATGGGAAGCGTGTAGAAAATTTTGTACGAGGAACTGGGACTTAAAAAACTTCTGCCAACGATGGATTTCGAAAATGTTGTCATCTCATCAGAACTAGGACAAGTTTCTCACTGCTGTGAGCAATAGAGATTAATGGACACGAATTTGGATAGATTTTTGAAAAGATCTGTAACTGTAGATGAAACCTGGGTTCATCCCTTTCATCCAGAGGCAAAAAGGCAAAGTATGGAATTGCGGCATCATGGTTCCCCGCCCCACGAAACTTCCGTGTGTCTTTATCGGCCGGAAATATAATGACAACAGTGTTTTGGAATTCTGAAGGACTTCTTCATATTGATTATTTACCACGTGGTCACACAACAACGGGATACTATTACGCAAAATTTACACAAAAACTCATGAGGCTATAAAGCAAAAAAAGGAGGGGAAAATTGAAACGCGGCTTTCTGTTCCACCAAGGTAACGCTCCCGCTCACAAGAGTTGTGTTTCTATGGCTGCTATCCACAATGCTGGATTTGAAATTTTAGAACAATCCCCATATTCCCAGATCTAGACCCCAGTGACCTGTTCCCAAATTAAAAGAACATCTTCGAGGATCTCATTTTTCGGACGATGAAGAGGTGTTGGCTGCTGTGAATGACCGGTTTGCAGTGCAGGACAAAAGGTTTTTTTCTAAAGGCATTCAAGCTCTACATCATCGTTGTACTAAATGTGGTTAACCTTTTAGGGGATTATGTTGAGAAATAAAGTTGTTTCAAATGTCATTTGCTTCTATATCAGAGGCAATAAATGATGAACCTCCCTCGTACCAATAAAATACATAATTGCGACAACTTGCACAATTAACTACCGCACTATAATTGCCAATTACAGAAACGCTAATGTTAGGATATTGAAAATAGTGTAAAATATTTGATGGGCTCCAGTAAGACTCAATGTAAGTCAAAAAGTCTTAATAAACGTAGGTTCCGGAACGAATCCTTCTAGAGATATTTGCAGTTTCGTACTGCTTACTAAATTAAATTCTTTCCTATTTTACACCTTTTTCAATATGTATTCACACATTCAGTCATTTATCGTGCACTTAAGTGATATTACACATGTATGTACATACACTGCGGAAATCATAAACCAACTAACTATGCTGATACCTGCTGATAACTAAGTACATCAAGAGATGTAACAACAAATTTCAAGCAATTTCGCTAATTGAAAGTTCTCGAAGATAACATTATTCCACGACAGTTTTTTCACATTGTCGAGTATTCTAGTACAGAATTAAAAATCGGTCAACCACCACAAGTAGTGGTTTAAGACGGCGGAAACCCCATAGATAATCAGGGTAAAGCCAACGTGTAATTACATTTCCTACCTAGATCAACAATGTATTTCCCGGAAGTTTGGTAACAGTAATTAACGTCTATTTATCGATTTCCACATTGCATTAGGAAATTGAATACCAAACCTTCAGGAATTTCTTATGCGTAGGAAGGAGGAATTCAATCAACAATTATTGCGACAAGCTGCCTTCTAAAATTTTGTAACAGCCAACGAAGATAAATTCTGCAGACTCCTCGTCAGAACTTAAAGCTAACGATAAATTTTTATTACATTAAAAATAACTTGAAGGGCATAACAAACATTGGAACTTTTTTAAGAAACTAGAAATAACTGAGCACTTTTCCAACGAGTTTTAGTAGTTAATCAAGCAATTGTCATAACTATATTTCATTTTTAAAGTACATCAATCATAACACAACCAATTTCCAAGTGGTACTTTAAAGTTTGGCGAGTAACCACAGGAAAATTTTTACCATCGCCTGGAGTCACCTTCAAGCCATTAATGTAAACATCGATCTGTATAGCATCAAACTACCGCGTTCCAACCTATATTTTACAATATTAAATTTGTTTAGTTATCGATTGCTTCAAAAGTATTAGTCCAATTATGCCCCATACTAAATACAGGGTGGCCCACGACGATTTGGACACTCAATAATTCAAAATCAAATGGTAGATGAAAGTCTAATTTGGTGGACTGTATAGGTACATTAATCCTCAAATTTTCCGTTTCCGGTCATATTACACTCAATATTAAATTTTAAATGGGACCCCTCGAATACCATTACCTCTTTGGAAAGCTACTTATAAGACGATTTCAATTGTAAAATATTTAGTAGGATTAAATTTTAAAATACGGAATTACACTGTCGTTTATTTTCTAATATTTTGTTAATAAAAGCAAAATAAACGTATGAAAATTGTATTCATAAAGGTGGACATCAATTTGAACATCTCCATACGTAAAATTCTCTCGCTGTTCGTTTATTTTTTATCTTTTTTTTTATGTTTGTGCCATACGTTTATTTTGCATTTACTAATAAAATACTAGAAAATAAACCTCAGTCCGCATTTTCAAATATAATCCTAATAACTATGGTACCACTGAAATTGTCTTATAATTAGCTTTCCAAAGACTTCATGATATACGAAGTGTTCCATTTAAATATCGAAAATTGATGTCTGGTGACCCGAAACGAAAGATTTGTGGAATAATAAAGAACTATATGAGTAAAGGCGGCATTCTCCACCAAATTAGACTGTCACACTACCAATAATTTTCAAGATATTGCTTGTCCAAATCGGCGTGAGCCACCCTGTATAATATGAGAATGAAGTACAAAGTGATTTTTTAAAAAGTCAATTGCAGTAGCCTAGGGATTGTCCCGTCTATATTAAGCTTTAGAATCTGACAATATGAAAATTGTAACAGAAAGAAAGAAATCTTGACGAAAAACCTGTAATTTA
>JABXWE010022483.1:0-34747 GCA_014611495.1 Limonius californicus
AGAAGCAAATGCTACTCAGTTTCTAGGAAATCTCACTGTTTCTGATATTCTATCCACTTGGGATACCAACAGAGGCTACCCCCTGGTAACCGCAACGCGAAATTATGAAACTGGAGCCATAACACTGTCACAGGTTTATTTAACGTAACTTCTGAAATCAATTTGCTTTAACACCGTATCTGGATTTTAGGCAGTCTACAGAACAGACGGTACATCTGACGACAACGCTATTTGGAACATTCCTATAAATTTTATATTCCAGTTGAATGACGGAAAAAGTTTTTCTGAAACAACGCCCAATTTATGGTTGACAGAAAAAACAGCCGTCGTCGATAACAATTTTACGAAAGATGGTTGGCTTTTGATAAATAAAAAACAAACAGGTAACTTCTCAAATTATATTTGTTTTTACATTAGACTATTACTAATATATGAATTGACAAACTAATTATGTTTTCAACAAATACAGTCTTCGCATAAGTTTCACAGTCTTTCGCACCTAGAGAAAGTGAGCGCTTGAATTGTTTGATAAACCTGAACTGAATCAGAAATAGTTATTGATGATGAATGATAAATATCTATAGCCACTCAACTATACTTGGATAACTAACTGGTCAACAATTGTTGTGCATCTATATCTTGATATTTATGTTTGTGTAGTTTTCAACTTCCTTTAGGCGTTCTTCATTGCAGTATCTTAGATATCCTCTATTCTAATCCTCTGTTACTCTATTTGCTAACATCCATCCTTCGTCTAAGCCAAATTAATTATTATCTTTCGGTATCATCCAATACGAGATACGAGATATAAACAAGAAACACTTAGAAAATGTTGAATTAATTCATTTAAAAACAAATTTAGTAGATGGCAATAAATTTAATCAGCTTTACAATACCTGGCCTCCGCACATACCAACTTGCCCTAACGTTGCTGCTACAATAGGAAACACTTTATGACATCTTCGTTTGATGGGGTTCTCAAATCTGCCGTTGCATTTATGTTGATTGCTTCTACTGAAGCAAAAATTTACCTTTTGTTCCACTTTAAGCTTAGAATATGGGCAGAACTCGCTCGGAACCAGATTTGGCAAACAATAATAAAGTGGCTGTTCGGTTCCCAACAATAATCTTTCATTTTTGTATATGTTTGAGTTTGCCGACACACGTGGACCGAAGGGCCGTGGCCCCCCGTCGATAAACAGGAAACTGCCCCAGGTGAAGGTCCACTCTTCGGACAACATTACTGTCAGTGCTGGTAATAATTTAGTTATTGGGCCATGTGCGGGTTCCTAACGGACATATGGTATAGATTTGCGTAAGATTTATTAGCTGACAATAGCATGGGGCGGTTCTTGTTCTAAGGTTTAGTTTGTAGTTTTAGAAAATTTCTTCGGCCTCTTCGGAGGCTCCATTTATTATTACTATTTGAACATTCGCAGGGAGCAGACCTTTTTCTGTAGCCTGCTACTGTGTTATGTGATTCTTGTAATCAAAATTACTATTTTCTCATTCGCAAAGAGCAGACCTTTATCTGTCGCCTGCTCCTGTATTGTATCATTCTTATACCATCGTGATCAGTTAATAAAGTGTTATACTAAAATCAACAATTGCTCATTGTATTAATTCTTCTGTTCGTCCTATATAATCAGACAACTCGTAAACTCTTTTGAGAATAGTGTGTGAACGTGTACGTAAGCATCGCGTATCCACCAGTGGCTAAGATATTTAAGAAACTTGTATCGGCCAAAAAAACGTTACACTATCAAAGCGGAGTGAAAATGCATATTGTTTTGATGCAAGATCCAACCTTTTTCCATTTGTCTGTTCGTTTTCGTGAACCGAAAACTTGGATGATTCACAGCTTGATCAATAGGTACAAATTCGTGTTGTGCCAATTTCAGAATATCAAAAACAATTCTGTATGACCTTCTAATATGCTCTGCCGACTCACAGTTTTTCCTAACTTATAACAGTAATGTTCAAATACCTTACAATTTGTTCACAGCTATTGGAACTCCCACCATCATAACATAGGCCACCCAGGACATACTTTTACAAGAGCAATTAATTCCGAGAACTCTTTGATTCTACTTTGTATATTTCTTTCCTACATTTATCTGCTTTCTGAATTCACTTTATACTTCTTGTATAGTGGACTAGAAAGTAATCTCGTTCATAAGCAGTTTCCATATATTTCTCTTCCCTTTTGAAATCATATGTATAAGATACAATTGCAAGAAAATATAAACTTAAGTTCGAAAAACTAGTCCGCAGGAACTTTTCAGTTATACAACGAAATCGTATTTATAATTTTTTAACGTACAACTTGCGAGATATACCGGGTACCCGGATCTCCTCGGGACAACATGGGTATCTTTCTTATTATTAAAGACAGAGATTTGGTTAAATAGACAATGTTGTGCAGGTTTGAATGCTGATTGAAATTCCGTTGAGAAAATTGTTAAATTTCGTTTAGAAATGATTTCAAAAACCTGAAAATCGTGTTTTTTAAGAAGTCGAATATTTCCGTTATTATAAAAAATATGAAAAAAGTTTTATATCAAAGTTATTTAATTTAATGAGATGAAGCTAAAAATCATGTCAAAATAAAATTTAAGGTAGCGGTTTCCGAGATATCAATATACACTTTCTTATCTTAAATAGACGCCATATGGGTTTTTACATGGGTAAATAGAATTTTGTTTTCTCTTTTCAACGATGTGTAACAGCCTATGTCTGAATTCAAATATATAAAAAATATTAATTGTTTTAATTCTAAATCAATTAGGCCGGAATAACAACGGATAATAATAAAACAAAATTTATTTATAACTGCGAACTGTAATACAAGCTCAACTACAAAAACAATAATCATCATCATCTGACATGGAGCCGACTCGAGGGTCAATCAATAATAAATTACTCAAATAATCCACCATTGTTTGCAATGCAAAATTGGCACCGTTTCTGAACATTATTAATTACTTTACGGATTGTATTACCATTAATACTGTGAAATGCCTCAAGTACTGCTTCCTGCAATTCTTCAAAGTTGTTGCATGTAGGACCACAGACTTTATTTTTAACAGTACCCCATAGAAAGGTATCACAAGGAGCCAAATCAGGTGATCTTGCAGGCCAACGTACCGTTTCATTAGTTGCAATTACCCTCTCATTAAATCGCTCATTTAAATAGTCCATAACGGCACGAGTATTATGCGAAGGACATCCATCCTGCTGAAACCACATCTGTCTAGTAATTTCTAGTGGCAACTCTTCTATTAAATCTTCGATCTCCTCTTGTGAAAAAGAGATACCTTTGTCCCGTTAAACTACCATTAAACATAATGGGGCCTATTAATCTATTATTTATTATGCCACACCGAACATTGAGACCGAATCTAACTTGTTTTCGAACTGGAAGAGTCAGCTGTAAGTTAGTTTGAGAGTAGTAATGCTTATTATGTCTATTAAACATTCCACAATTGGTAAACATAGTTTCATCTGTCCACAAAATGATATTCTTGAAATTGGGATTTGCGTTCACTTGGCCCAAATACCAGTTGCAAAAGTAGTCTTCTTTCTGCATCTCCAGGTCTAAATCTTTGAAATGGTTTAAATTTATAACACTTGTACTTGTGTTTCTTCAAAATCTCTGAAACTCTAGTCTTTGGTACACCTAAACTCTGCCAAATTTCTCTAGAAGAAACACACTGATCCACATTAACACAAGCTAAAACTAATTCTTCCTTTTCTGCATTATTCTTATTGTACATCTTTCGTCTTGCTGCAGCAAACGAACCTGCATTCTTTAGATTCCTGTCTAATCGCAATATCATTTTACAATCGGGTAATCGCCTTTCTGGAGATTGAGCTCCGTATGTTTGCGTGTAAGTTCTACGTTCTTATAGCACTTGATATACATACGTACAAAATACATCATATTTTTCAAAAATTTCCATTATAAGTTGAAGTAATAACACCGACAATACTTCCAGGCACGTATGATGATAAGCGTGCTTCTTGTTTCGATACATAATTTCACAGATAACAAAAAACAAGGATATTGTGATCATGGTACTAGTGATTTCTGTCAGTAAAAAGAATAAGCTCAGTTTTTCAAAATTTTGAAGGAGTTTCCATATCACGTGATACATCATTGCATTCACAAAAAAATCGCTTCTTGAAAGGGCCAAGGAATTGCCCAGTACCAATTTAAAATTTTGAGGTTAGGTTAGATTACTAAAAATTTGCACAAATGAAATTGGTCTTACTAAGTGCCAATGAAAGTGTTTAAATTGTCATGCAAATTGGTTCAAGGCGCATCTCGGTGTCTTGGGCAGCAGGGAAGTCGGGGCAAATGAAAGAAATTGGGAGATTTTGGTTTTTTTTTTAATTTTGAACAAGTGGGCCATGACAAGTGGGATTTGGGGATGGATTCTTAATGAGCTCTCGAATCTGCACCTTTTTGCTAATTTGGCCATCTCTCTATCTCTTCAAGTGCAGAAGTTACCCTACAAAATCCGGACATCCGGTATAACATTTTATTTTAGTGAAACTTATATTTGAAATTGTGTTCTCATATTGTAAATATAAAGAAAGTACTGATTTTAGGAAAAACAGATTGTTTCTTCACCACCAACAAAACTAAAATAATTTTAACGTACAACTTCAAAACATGCTAAGACAAATTATTACTACTCAAAGAATTCACTTTTTAAATTAAGGTTATTATTTCCATTGCTTTTTCTCTGCGAATTTTTTACTATGTTTAAATGATGGGGAGATTTATCATTAAATCTTAGCTGCGTTTCCGTTGCCCTTTAATGCAGCGTTTTCCAAACTGTGGGACACGCCGTCCTGATGAGGGGCAAAAGCCCTCAGAGAGAGGCGCAGCTGAAAAATAGTAGAACGGAAATTAGTACATTGCAACTACGCAGCTTAATGTTTAGCATACTATTTTTTTTACAAAATATTGGATATGTAATGTACTCACGAGTACAATCTAAAACTACATTAAACTTACTAATAATTTATTTAAACTACTGACTTAAATGCTCCTGTTTTGAACTGCATAACTTGTTCAAGTTTGGTTCTAAATGAGTAACCGCTACCCTTAGTTCAGTTGATGTTGATGATGTTAAACCCGTTTCTCTATTTCAATTTTATACAATCTACTGCAGAGAAACCAACCTCACAAAGCTAAAATGTGGGAAATGGCAATATAATCAGCATAGCACTCTTAAATAACGCTAGAAATTCCTACGCGAGTTAATCCAAAACTCGACAATGGTTATCGACGTACTTGATGTTAATTCAATGAATTATTCCTCTTCTTCCAACAATAAATATGTACATGTAGGTGTAACTTCTAACGGGTTTATTACTCATTCATATTTGGTCAGAAGACTATCATTTGCAAGGAAGTAACGTTTAAAAGTTTCAAATAACATTTATAAATAATGTTCTATGCATCTAAATGCATAAATTTGTATATGCATTGGTTTGATATCGTTAATGAATGTTTTTAAATTAATAAACATTTCTGGGTCTTCACTTTTTATCTTGTTTGAAAAAAGTTTTAATTTTCGCGCAAAGCCGTTAATATTATCTAATAGTTGAAATGTATAAGCATTATTTCCTTGTATCTGGTATTTAAAATGTCTAAACCAAATAAGCCAGTATCATTATGGATAGTTCGTCAACATAATTGTTGGCATCGTATTGATTTTCTTCTATCAACAACGCATATATTTCCTGCCTATGCTCGAAGACCCGTTGTATAACTTTTCCACGTGATAACACCCAGAATCGCAATAAATCAATAGTGCTGAATGGTCAGCAGCCATATCATCGCACGTTGAAGAAAATAGTCTTGCACTTAAAGATCTTGTTTGTATATAATTTACAACAGAAATTACAATGGATAAATACCAAATGAAGTGCTAGGCTGATTTCCTTCGAAGCGAATGATTCCCTATGTATCATACAATAGTGTCAAGTGGCATTTGGATTCTTTTAGCGCATAAGTGCTTGTAGACGATACCATCGCCGGTGCCCCATCAGTACAAACATCAACACAGTTATACTACTCCAGGCCAGAATATACTATATAATTATCAGTCATTTGAAACAGATCCGGACCTGCAGTGCTTACCTGAATTTCTTTGTAGAAAAGCAAGTCCACGATTATAGATGCATTATCGCAGCAACGAACGTAAACTATCAAATGTGTATCTTTAATAATATCTGTTGCCTCGTCTAGCTGAATAGCAGATAATTTGTTTGTAAGTTTCAAAAGGAGCTGCTCCTGCAGATCCTCTGACGTATCACTAATGCGCCTGCTAATAGTATTAGTTGATACTGGTATTTTATGAATCTCTTTAGCCTAGCTATCTCCAATAATATCAATGGCAGCAGGAAGAATAAGATTTTCCGCAATAGTGTGAGGTTTCTTGCAAGTGATTATGCGATGTGCAACTTTATAAGATGCAAGCAGAGCTTGAGGCAACGACAAAATTGTATTAAAGGCTAATTTCTGATTACGAAACTTTTTCAAATTCTTCACGAGATTTATTTTCATGATCTTTATGCTTTGTTTGCAAATGCCTTTTTAGTTTACTTGCTTTCATACTGTCAGCTGCCAAAATATTTAAATACATTGCAACTGTAGTTATAAAACCAAAATTCAAATACTTGTCATAATATTTCCTAGTTTCTGCTTTGGGAGTGGCAGCTTCTTTATCTGTAGACGCAGATGCACTTGCATGATCAAAATTACATTTAGATCCGATTAAATATTTTTCCATATTTAAAAAATACGTGTACGAATTTTAAATCACTCAGGTGTAACAGAACACAGATGAAATATTACGCGTCTCCTCGCTACTACACTTACTATTAAACTAACCTAACCGAACATGCATCATGATTTTATACGTTCTGTCTCCACTGTCACTGTCACAATTTCGGGAAAGTTCGACAATCCGTTTTGTTAGAAAGGGGGGCATGTATCATAACGTGTTTAAAAAGGAGGCCGTGAAATCTGAATGTTTGAGAAACGTTGCTTTATTGTATTTTCATTAAAAAACTGTTTTACTTTAAATATAATCAGGAAGATTCCCTACTTTAGAGTTCAGAACTACCAACAGGCTTGTTTCTCCATTGTTTGTCGTTATATTTCTGGTTCCTTGTAGGTTACCAAAAATGATTTGCACTTCTCTAAGGCACGTGTCGGAATTATTTTTGTTGCCTCATTTCCTTTTAATAGTTTTAGTGCCAATACCTTTGATGATAGTTATTTCAGTGCTTCTATGTTTTCCTTATATTATCGATGTAGTATGAGTTATATTAGGGGCCTCGGTAGTCTAGTGCGGGAGCGCATTGACACTCGAGGCCACAATGAAATGCTGTCAATCCGCTGGGCGATCACGTCTCAGCTGGGGCGACCGCATTTCGCTTAGTTAAGTTTAGGGTGCATGCTGCATGAATGTTCAGTGTGTAAGGGACGCCCGCAAGTAATGCGAAAGCGCTTGCGAGGGGGGGGGGGCGGTAATATGAATGAGTGCGACAAAAAAAAGTACGAGTTATATTGCAACACACGCACATTTTGTTTTTTTTCTTTATTTATGCTCCCAACAGGATGATGGCAGATTTTTTTATTCAGATGTTTTTTATTCTCACCGTAATTCGTAAATCATAAGTTTAGTTCATTTCCAGTATTTTTAGGAGACTACTAAGGTAACCCAAAATAAGTTAAATTAGTGTCTTCTATTGTCACTATAACTATGTGATACGCATACATATATGTACTTAATTTAGTAAATTTTTTCATACGCTGTTCACATGCCAACTGTTGGACTAACATATGTTTTTTTAAATAGAACACCCAGTATATTATGATATTTTTGAAAAGCTACTTCAGTACTGATCAAATTCATATAAATTATGTAAGGCTATTTCCAAGCGTTTTCCCGCTAGAGGGAGTTCATTTCCGAAAAGTATTTTTAGTGCAGATTGCATATATGCGTGGGAAGATGCTATTTGTTCTGTAATATACAAGGTTTTTTGAACTTTTGTGAAACTTTAAAAAACTTTTTTTTAAATGCTCCCCATATATTTTAATCTTGGCGAATGAGGATTATTACAAGCTATTTTATAATACTAGGTTTATATAAAGTAAAGTTGATGAGAAGAAAGTTAGAGAGTTTTAAAGTTTTTATTTTATTGAACTGATTTTAATATCTAAATATTAATAAAACATTTGTTGTTGTTCTATTTATAATGCATGCATCGCGTAATCATAATATGTTACCTAAGTGAGGAGCTCTTTTCCGTCCATGCACCGATGGGACAAGCTCTGTATATGTATAAATACTATTTACTACTAATACGTTTATAAAATTCATTAGGTATTAACTAATACTTAAAATTTAAATTATGTTGTTTAAGGTTATTACCGAGTGAATTACGATCTCGCAAACTGGCAGCATATTATCACTTTCCTAACTTCGAAAGAGTTTAAATCTATCCATCCTGTAAACAGAGCGCAACTCATAGATGACGCTTTTCACTTGGCTGAGTCTGGACAACTGCCTTATGAAATACCATTAAACCTGAGCAAGTACCTTATGCAAGAAACGGACTTGATACCTATAACTTCTTTTCTCAAATCCGTTAAAAATTTGGATTTCGTATTGTCTGCATCAAAAGAGTACGATGTATTTCAGGTATGTAGCAAAAGCAATAATTATTATAATCTTCGCTACGTAACAGTTCATTCAACTTGTGCCTCTATCCTGGTCCTTTAGACGTCATATCTATCATAATGTACGATACGTTATATCGGTTTACGTCAAACGTATGTTGGGCGCAGGCAATTTGATGTGAGGGTGTTGATTATTAACCTAGGGGTGAGAAGTGGTAATTTCGTATTGTGGTAGTGCAAAATGGAGCGGAGGAGGAAGGGGACGAAAGAAAAAGGAGGTCTGCAAGTGTTATTTAAGAGAAAGATTCGGTGGATATATAAACTTGCGGGGGTGTGGGTTACCTTAGGGCAGAACCTTCCGACGAACACGCGTCAAAAGCGAATGAATTTCGTATCCTTCCAAAATATCCTCATTCCCTCACAAAAGGCTGAGATAATGCCATTCAAGGGAAGAAAGGCAAAGTTCGTAATACTAACTTTAAAAATTCATTCCGGGCTCCCTGGTTAAGATATCATTCCCGGGTATCATTTACCGAAATGGGGAGGTACGATCTCATCTCATAGGACTATTAAGTCATTAAAAATTACGTTTATTTGCAACCGACCACATTTCGAATATTTGATTTTCAACAGCGGCATTCGTCAACTCACAAACTGAGTTTCGGGCTATGTGGCACAGTATCGCATTGTAGCGGCTGGAACGGTTCATTTAACTGGGCAAACTCCATTCCTCCGAATCACTTGGCGCACAGGTTATAGAACTCTAAAGAAAACAATTTCGCGCCCCAAAATTATGCAACTCCATTTCGTTAGTTCTTCTACTTCTGTAAATATAAGCTATAGAATATTTTTGAAAATAAATGGTCAAAATCAGGCAAGCCAATCTTTGTTTAGAAGACCATCGGAGATAGCGCAGGCAGATAGTTTGATGAAGTTTTGGTAGATAGACTAGTGGTGTAGTCTATTATCGATCGCGAACTTAAAAAATATTCCACAATGATAACTTTAGAAAATATCCGTATCATAAGTTCAATTATACAGTACACGAGTTAGTAATTCCACCATGGTTCCTGAACGGCCCCTAACTGCATTTCACATTTCACTTCTCGCTACAAGTAAACAAAAATTAACCGTACAAGTAGCGATCAGACTTAGCTATACACAACTCAAAAACCATAAGCTATATCCGGCTCATTTTCATGCTACATATTTCATATCATTTCTCTTGATTTCATTTAAATATAACTTTTATTTTTAGAACTACGTAATAGATTTATTAAGTGGTGCGTTGGACTATTTAGGCTTTGAAAGTAAATTGAATGATGAGCATACCGACAAGCTCAATAGAATGAATATACTTAAATGGTTATGTAACTTTGGTCACTCTGAATGTAGAAACATAGGATTACAGAAATTAAGATGGTGGAAAGGCAATGGGTCGAATACTATGTCACCCGATACAGAAGAACCATTACTTTGCGGTGCGATGCAAATAGCAAGTCAAGATGAATGGATCTTTTTATATGAACAATATTATTATACCAACGACGTGTCTCAAAAGTCTAGATACATGAGATCTTTAGGATGTACGACAAATGACGATATTATAAAAAGGTAAAACTGTTTCCATAACCATCCTAAATTTCTCATTTATATTGATTTGTAGTATATTCAAAAGAATTTGCGAAATACGGAACAACATTCCTTCAACTGATGCAGCAGCTGCTGTAAAACAATTAGTGCAAATTAACCAGAGAAGACTACAAATGTTAATAAAATATTTAAATGTTTATTGCGCCGGTGTAGATATAAAGTAAGTTTAAATTTATAAATTAATGCAGCTGCTATAAATATGTTATTTTTTTATAAAGTTTACTGCGGCTAACCAGCGTAACTGACAAGCTAATAGAAAAATTGTTTTCAGATTCAAATACGCAGTTGGAGAATCAATCGGAGAGAGAATTGCAACTCGTGAACAACTTAATGAGGTAAAGTATCGAATCGATACAATATTAATTTCCCATGCAATACATTTCACGATATAATTACCCGTAAATCGTTTTTCAAACATCATTCGCGGCTTACCATATGATTCTGACAATATGAGAAGTTTTTTTAATACTATCCTTCTCTCTGTTATCTTATTTTTATTTCTTCTAAAAAAATCGTTATCCTTCTCTGATTGTAAGTATTCCTTACCATACCATGTCATACGTTACATTTTTACCCCTTGTGCAGCTCTCAAAAATCATTGCAGATATCTATCATTGATTTCTTTAGTTTGGTCAAGGCATTTAACTAGCAATCTGCCACTGGAGTTCCTTTTTTCTTTTAAATACAAGCTTTTCTGTATTGGCCGTATCTGTCCACACCACGATTCCAAAATGTTAGAACATGCGTCGATTACATCAAAGACAGTTTGTCTTTAATACCAAGTTCAATATTGACATATTTGTTGTCCTCACCGTTCATAGAATGCAGAGCATCCATCTTCAACACTACCTGTCCAAAGTATCAATATGACACCAGTCTTACGCCTTCATGGTCTCTGATTCCATACCGCATGAGAAAATCGAGAATAGCAGAATTCTCACTTATTTAATGTATATGGTTTTTGTCAGTTGTCTATTCGTTTACATATTCCCCAAATTATATTACACTGCGGACTATTGCGATGCATCTTTCGATGTTAGCTTCCTAACCTATTTGGTCTATGATTAGTAATCCCAGATGGATGAAGGACTATCGCAGGACTTCCATTAGTAATCCACTCAAGCCCCATTTTATAAGTTAATTTTTCTCTTTAGTCAACAGCTGGCTTATGCAGTTTTTGCTTCAGTTAACACCTCTCCTTCATATTAAGCATTACCAAATCTCGCGCATATGGAAAACCCGTGGTATATTATTCTCAATAGAACAGGAATTGCTACTGTAATACACATTTTCTATAAACAGTATATTACTACTTATATCCTATCAACACCACAATAGTGCAATCTATTAACTTAAAATATCGACTTGCAAGAAATACTAGAAATTGTTGCAGAACAATTAGGAAATAAATTAAGATACATGAATACTAAACACTCCCAGTACGAAACCCAAATGTTTCATGAAATTGTAAGCAGATTCCTTCCTACAAAAGAATATACATTTCACTAACTTGGAGAATTTTAGAGTCAAATATTGGTTACCCCGAAATGTGGTTATCTGGGGGCCACCAGGCCCTTACACTTGCAAAACCAGTAACGAAGCGCTCGGCGCAGACTGTACTGACTAGATTGTCCACCAATCTTATTTCTAATGATACGTGTCATTTCAGACGACGGTGTCTAGTGAGGATATACGTCAACAGTTGCATTTTCTTTTTGCCTAATCTTAGAAATTTATTCATCGCTTTCTTTGACAATGGTCTTGGAGTGCCCCATACCAGGATAGTTGTTCGAATATTTGTGATGATTCTTTCTTAACTAGTCTGTGGTTTGCTCCCTGCACTATTATAAGCCATTCCGCAAGTTGATTTTGGTGCTAGAGTTTGATTTTTCACTTCCAGCATTTGCTACTTTATCTGCTCTCGAATTACCATATTCTCCTTGATGGCCTGATACCCATACCAAAGGCAGTTTGTTATTTTGAACCAGTTTTATCAGTTGTTATGATATTCTAGTACTAGCTTAGATTTAAAAACATTGGCTCTTTAAATTGCCTGACCGTCTATCAGGTAAAAAGGGCCGTGTAGCTTTATTTGCGATGTATTCCAGATGTTGTCTATAAGCTATTTTGGTGTCGAGAATGACTTCCAAGTACTTCACCTTTTTTTCAATTTACAGCTTTCTTCCAAAGAGTGTTGGTGTTCTAAGATGGATCAAATCCCTTTCATACTTAAAAGCTAATCTGTTTACTTACTTTTCTGAAAATTTTACAACCCCGTTTTTTTCAGTATACTGTTTTATAAAATGATGTTAATGTAGAATACTTTGATGTATAAACACATCGCATAGAAATGTTAGTCGTGCGTTGAGCTATAATGTCATTATTTATTTAAATACATATAATACATATTGTGCGAAAAAAGTCACACTTAATATTGACCGGATATGTTAAACTGACATCTCACATTGAATTGAAAACTTATTAATTAGTAATTGATTCATTTTCAGGCAATAACTTTAGGTAACTATGATCCAATAAAATGGTATGGGGAAGACAATTTGGAACAATTAGAAAAGAGGAACGACACTTTACTCTTTAAATGGCTAGTAGATTACAGTGCAACCAATATTGAAAGTCATAATGTTGTTTAAACAATTACACTCACTACAACAATATAAATAAGTCTAGCAAATTCTATGGTAAATATATAAGGTATTTCGGAATAGCATGCTAAACATTCCATGATAATGCTCTTCAAAAACAAAATTAATATTTTATATTTGTTTTATTTATTAGAATCACCAACTTTACAGCAATTGCTGTTATAACAAGAAAAAAATACTTTTACACAAAAGCCGCAAATTGCGATCATAAATGCAAATTCAGTACTAATGCAGTAAAATATTGTCATGTACTAGAACATTAATTTTAACATTTTTTAAGTATAACTATTAAATGGTAGTAAATATGATACCGAAGTAGGTAACTCCGGAACGATAGAATAAGGGTTTTGACATTCTAGACTTACCATATAGGGACCTCGGTGGTCTAGCGCAGCAACGCGTTGCCACTCGAGGTCACACTAAATTGCGCTCGTTCCGCTGTGGTTTCGAATCTCAGCTGGGGCGACCGCGTTTCAGTTAGTTAAGTTAAGGGTGCATGCTGCATGAATGGTTAGTGTGTAAGGGACGCTCGTATCCCCCAATGAGAAAAAAAAGGACTTACCACATGGATCATGCAAACTGTAAGTTATATAAAGTTAGATAATTGCCGAAAAAGTCGTGATTTGAATGCTCAGAAATATAAAACAATGTGACGTAACCTTTCTATTTTTTAGATTATTTCGTTTTTTGTTATGGAGGCACATAGGATTTGCATTTTTCATAATAATAATTTAATAATTTTTTCGTTGTTAGCATCCATTTTATATTACATGATATATCTTATGTTACCGAAACGCCTGTTAAACAAAGGCCAGTAAATGTAAATAATAAAATTAGTACATTATTATGTTCAGGAAATTGTCAAAATAAAGCATTTATGTTAATCAATATTAACAATAAATTAATCAATAATAAATCTGACCGCTGCTTGTTTTGTTGTTCTTCTTGACGTTCTGTCTCAGTACCTATTACCAATCCAGATGAAACCTACCTACATCTACAAACATGTGTATATCGACTTTAAGCTGGAGTGTGCCATAGAAACCATAGTTTTGCAGGCCAGGAATATGTAATTAAAAATGAACATATTACAGTGCCGTAACTTTACCACACGTACTATATTTTCCGCTAACTAATTGTCTAAAGTGTGGGGGTAGCTCAGTTGGCAGAGTGCTAGATCTTCTTCTTCTTCTTCCTTCTTAATAGGCTAGTGCCTGTTCCATACCAGTTTATTGAGCACTATGAGCTGTCTCTCCACCTTTTTCTCGGTCTTCCGACGCTTCTTCTTCCTGTTGGAATTTTATCCCTCGTTATTCGTACTAGGCGTTCACTGTCCATTCTATTAATGTGGTCATTCCATTCCTGCCTTCTGGCATCTATCCACTCTCCTATTAGTGCTACATTACACATTTGTCGAATTTCTGTGCTTCTAACTCTATCTCTTAGCGATTTGTTCGTTATTCGTCTCAGTATCTTCATTTCCGTTGTTTCCATGCGTCGCCGTGTTCTTGCGGTGTCGATTCTTGTTTCGGCTGTATATGCCATGACGGGCCTAATTGTCCCTTTATAAATCCTCGTCTTCGTTTCCAATTGTAGATGTTTATTTTGCCATATTGTGGAGTTTAAACAGCCTGCTATTCTATTTGCTTTCAATATTTGTTCTTCTACTTCATCTTGTAAGGAACCATTGCTTGTTATCTTGATTCCCAGATACTTTATGCTCATTACTTGTTCTATAATCTTGCCATCTGTTTCCAATTTACACCGAATTGGCTCTTTGGTAATTGTCATCGTTTTTGTTTTTTCCGTTGAGATCAACATATTGTAATCTTTAGCAGTCTTAGTGAATTGATATAAGAGTCTTTGTAAGTCGTCTTCTTGCTCCGCGAATAGTACGACATCATCGGCATAACACAGGATTTTTACTTCTTTATTTCCCATCAGATGTCTAGGCAAAATGGCGATTGTGACTTGAGCTCGATTCTCAAACACTACTAATTTCCCAAACCTGCTGGCAATCTTAATGCTAAAAAGCCTTTACCAGAAATTCTATAATTTAGATTCGACGTTAAGCTGAAGGTCCTCCATATTTCTACATTAGCATGGAGAAAAATCACATGGCATAGAACAAGTCAGTACCCAGAAGTGAGACGAAGAGGCTATTGACAACGATGGCAGTATAAATAATCACTTTTCAGAGTATGTACTAATGTTTTAAATTTTGCGTTTAGTATCAGCGTACTCACCTGAAGTCCATTTTATTTAAGCTGCGTAGTGTTTGGAGGGCTGGTGATCTGACGTATACACTTGAACCAACCTCAACCTAGTTAACCGAAAATGGTAATCAGTGATCTCAGCGTTGTACTTTCCCGGGTATCCTGTGGAGAATCTGTCTCTCACTATTTTCCGT
Organism: Limonius californicus; assembly: GCA_014611495.1. Classification (NCBI taxonomy): domain Eukaryota; kingdom Metazoa; phylum Arthropoda; class Insecta; order Coleoptera; family Elateridae; genus Limonius; species Limonius californicus. Next base: position 15,434 of record JABXWE010022483.1, read on the forward strand.
ATGTGGATGTACGGCGGCCGGCGAAGGTTTTTTGGAGAACTGAGTGTCATGGCTCATTGCCCAACACGCCTTACAGGTTAGGTACACCAGACAATATCTACTAAAGACGGCCCTTGTCACGGTCAACCCCCCCCCCCCCAACGAGAACTACCAGACATGGTTCTATGCCAATACCAAAGGTGTGCTACTAGATGCTACGTGGGACTCCACGGGGGTACACCTAACACCCTGTAAGTATGAAATGTAGAAAGTGCAATGCTAATGTAGTAATGCATTGTCACTTGTGTTCCATGCTTTGGTGGTAGATACTGAAATGAGGTTTGACTGTTTGTGTGTTTTCTTTACGAGGGCACCACGTTCATGTTTGACGCTAAATGATCCTAAGACACTAAAAATTTATACTTGAAGAGTACACAGCCGATTTTATAACCCTGTCGGTGAATGTTTGGTCAATTATTACTGTTGGTTTGTAAAACTTTACACATTCCATTCCGGTGAAAAACGGTACTTCCTACAGTAAGGAAATAGTCGCGGAGAGAGAATGTGGAAAACAATCCTGCTTACAGCTTCCTAGCTATGCTAATTTTCCGAATACATAGTAGAAAATGAATATCAGTAGTCCTCCAAGTAGATTACCTGCTATTGAAGATAGGGTTTGCTTACAGGGTGTTCCAGAATTTCCACTAAAGGCAGGTAGTCGTGTTCTCCTTTGCTTTCTGAACAAAAAACCTAAGAACAACATTTGTCTCCGAGGCTTAGTTTTCTCATACGGACCTGTTAAAGGTATCACCTTTAACATCGTATATTCAGTTTATAGCCACAAATATTTAAACAGATCATTAATTTATCAATAAGTAAGTCTATTACAACCTAAAATCACCATCAAATCATTATTTAAAGCATTAATCAATTTGTTGAAAGAACTGATTTCCAGGTGTGGTAGGATCGCTCCGGCGCGTCGATGGTTAGCCATAGTAGCAGAAATAGGCCGACGTTAAATAAAACAAACAAACAAACAAAAGCAAGAAACATTCAAGAAACTAAAGCTGATAACCATGTTAATTGAGCGGGTATCGTGATTTTGATAAATGTTTTTATTTCGAATTTCCAAATTTTGTGACAGTGACAGTTATTATTTACGTTACTGTGGATTATACTGCAAGTGAATATGCAGACATGATTTTGGTTCTTGGCGAATGCGATGGTAATTACAACGAAGTTTCAAAGGTCTATGCCGACCGTTTTCCTGATCGGAGACATCCATGCCACACTGTAATACGGGCTGCAATGCAACGAATTAGGGAGACTGGAAATATTCTTCCAAGTCATTCTAATGCAGGTCGGCCGTGAAGAGTTAGAAATCCTAATTTTGAAGAAAACGTCTTGGAGCTTGTAAGTCAGCATCCGAGTATATACACTATTCACGATTGATTTGCCATCCAGCAGGCTGTGTTTTTTTTTCTTAAGTTGCCTTGCTTAAATATTATTTGATTGATTTGTAGCAATGTCAAAATGAAATTGCCCTGTTGCCAACCCTAGAGTCCCCTACTTTTCTAAAATAATCTAGCAAGTTTAGAATTAATAAAACACATAATATATTATATCTACTTAATTGTCAGAATGGTGAAAGTTGTCAACAAAAGTTACGAAACTGCAAATTATGAAAGCTTTCAACCATTATAAAAGAGATAGGCCAGACTTCACACGATTTACGATTAAAAATCGATTAATTGATATATTTGGGGTAAGCATGTATTATTTCTTAAATATGCAATTGCAAATTACTTATAATTTTAGGTGTCTGAGCGTTCTATAAGGGACATTTTATCACAAGGACGGGACGTTTTGAAATCTTCCATTTGTAGTATACGCGCTATGACGGACGTTTTCTTAAATTTCACATTTAGAAAAGATTTGCAACGACAAATTTGGCAGTATCGTCTGAAGAATGAACATTTTACTCTCGACAAACTCTTGGCTGACTCTCGCGAATACTTGGAATACAAGGGGGGCAGGACTACTTTATTCAAAATTATTAAATCAATGGGTTACAAACACAAAATGGTGAATGGACGCAAAATTTTATGTGAACAAAAACACGTCGTTGCATCCAAAATTAAATTTTTGAGACAATTTCTCCAATATCAAAATTCTAGTGAAAATGTGACATTCGTGTACCTAGACGAAACGTGGATCTACCAAAATGGATCTGCAAGTAGTCAATGGGTACACGAAACCGATCTTAAAAGTAACCCAGCCAAAATTAAAAGTGAGGGGAAGAGGTTCACGATTTTGAATGCGGGATGTAATTTAGGCTTTTTGGAAGGGTGCGACATGTTACTAGATTCAAACAACAGGGACTATCATAAAACTATGAATGGGGAAATTTTTCAAAATTGGTTGGTTAATCAGCTGATTCCTGCGTTAGACAAGTTGCAAGGAAAATTTATCGTGGTTATGGACAACGCACCATATCATTCAGTGCAGTCTGACAAGCCGCCCACATTTTCTTGCAAAAAAGGTGTATTGCAGGAATGGTTGGTTAACCATCACAATGTCGAAATTCTGGGCAAAATTACTAAGAAAAAACTTTGGAGTTAATTAAACCTTTTACAGCAGACGGAAATAAAAGATACGTAACTGACGAAATTTTGAAAAAGCGCAACTATGTGGGGATTTTGTAAGACCTATTACAATAAGCACATAAATTCGCAGCCAAAATCGAAAGACAAGGTTGCCAATTTATGGCGTTAGGCTCTTTCAAAATGTACCCCCGACATGTGGCAAAATTTCTGTGAGCATTGTGAAAAACTTATTTCGGAAGACTGGACAAAACATATGGGAAATCTATCGTTTGAAAATATTCCTCCTCTCATTATTTCAATTTGGGAATCTGATTCAGAATGGGAGGGTGCCGATGATTCAGATACTTCTAGTGATAGCATGAAGGTGGAATAGGGTAGGGGATATTCTTTTGGCATCTAAATTGTGAATGAGTGTTTTACAGTTTTTATCTCGCCCGAGAAAAACACTGACCTCAGTGGAATGCGAACTTGGGTTTCTCAGCACCAGAGACAGTCAACCACTGGACTACCATAATATCAATTTGAAACATGAGCGGCATGGACGTTAATTCTTCTTAATTTGCTGCAAGACCTAAATATAGGACAACAAAGAATGGCGTGAAATATGCTCTGTATACATACGATTGAGTTCAGAATTCTCGTGTAAAAAGAACAACAATATGTATTTGATATGTGTTATGACAACATTTAAATTATAGTTATTATTTTATTTATAATGAAATCATTATTATATCTAAGTATTATAAACCAATATTGAGCGGCAATAGGCGGACGTTAAATGAACAAACAAGCTCCACTGGCAACATTGCCTGCTTTCAAAAAACATAACCTCCATCAAGAAAAACTAGCATAACCCAACTTAATTAATTGACAAATTTCAATGATACCACACTTTCCCCCAGATTTCCATAGCCTGTTGGATGGCAAATCAATCGTGAATAGATTATAAGTGTTCGTTCGATTGCCAGAAATTTTGGAACATCCAAGATTTCCGTGCAAAGAATTTTAAAAGATGATGGGCTACATCCGTTTCATAAAACAAGGGTGCAGAATTTGTTGTATACCGACCACGAACCTAGGAGGAATTTTTGTGAGTGGCTTTTGGAAACCAACAGAGCAAATCCAAGATTCCTGGATAAGCTGTTGTGGACGGATGAGGCAACATTCACAAGAAATGGTACTTTCAATACTCATAACGAACATGTATGTGCACATGAAAATCCCCAAGCTTTGAAAGTGCGAAACTATCAAGTTCGTTTTTCTGTGAACGTGTGGGCAGGCAATAAACTTGTTGGGCCATTTATACTACCCCGAAGACAGAGATATTTGCGATGACATTCCTGTTCTGGTTCGGCGTGATATGTGAGTGCAACAAGATGGGGCTCCTTCACATTATGCGGCATTGGTGAAACAGTGGTTTAATCAGCAATATCCACAAAGATGGGTAGGTCGTGGAGGACCAGTGCCCTGGCCTGCCAGAAGCCCAGATCTGACGCCTTTGGATTTCTTCCTATGGGGACACTTAAAAAATCTGGTGTATTTAACGCCTGTTGACAATGAGGAAGAATTAATTAACAGAAAACATCAAGCAGCAGCAACTGTTGATGAGCGAATGCTAGAGAGTGTAAAACAGGCGATTGTTGTGCGAGCTACCAAATGCATTGAACCTGATGGAGCGCATTTTGAGCAGATGTTGTAGTTTATTAATAAATAAAATATTAATTTCAATAAGCTTTTTTAACATTAAAATACACTATTTACTTAAAAATTGTTTCAAAGAAGCATCCTAAGGGAGCTCGTAATTCTAAATTACATTCTATTATGTGCCTTTTGCATAATCATTATTAGTAACAGATAGTCTACTTTGTTTATTTCATTCCGTTAAAGTAATTGCAACAGTGTTGCCAAGTTTATTATTCTTTTTTTGCTTCGTGAGCGAAAATTAAGCCTCGGAGACAAATTTTGGTTTTTGGTTTTGGTTCAGGAACACCCTGTATAAAATACATAAAACAGTTAATGTAAATTGCAAATAATATTTATTTTAAATGCTATTAAGAAGAATAAACATGACGTCGAAATTGGGTCTTTATAAATACACTTCAGAACATCTACATAAGTGGTTCCTATGTTTTAACACAGTAAATGAAGTCAGCCTGTAACCAATTGAAAATTCCAACTTGAATTCGCCAATTCGGAATAATATAGCATCAAAGGAACATAATTCTGACAATTGATACCTTCGCCATCATTATATCGGAGCTAAACTGAATTTTTCTTGATATTGATATAAAAATGAAAGCTTCATTTAACACAAAGCTATATACTTGTCGTGTACTTCATTTTTGATTGCAACTGAATTTCACATAGGACAACCTATATATTTTTTAAAAATCTGAGTTTTGTATTTAAGTTGTTTTATTAATAGTCCACGTGAATGAATAAAAACTGTTTTCAATTCAACTATCGTTTTATCATCTCAAAGATAAGAAATCACAGGTGAATTTTTGGGAACTATTTTTCCAAATTGTATCTATTTAGGAACTGTGCACCTATTAGAATTCTACTTCCTGATAAAATGTATGCCAAATGGATAGACCGGTGTTTGAATAAACGGTCTTATAACACTAATATTTTATTAGGTAAAGTATAATTCAAGTATAAATCATTGTGTTTAAATTGAAACGTTATAGGAGATCCTTGATTTTCTAAAAAATGGGTACCAAAAAATATAATGATTTTCCATTTCCAGTTTCAGATGGGCTTAAGAAATCATTTGACCTTATGTCACACACACACAGCTCAGTAGCCTTACATCCGAAAGTATTCGTATGTATAAAATACTTAATTCAAATATACTACAGTAGTGCTCGGTTATAATGAACCACTACTAGCCTCCAAAAATGGTTCATCATAGCCGCAATTCACTATATTCAACAAATCAATAAAATATTATACATTAATTTACGCAAACCAGAGATCTATAACGGTTCATAATAAACGAGAGTTCAATACAGGTTCATTATATGCGCTCACAACTGTATTTCTAAGAAATTTGTTTGTACCTCTCCATCAAGCACTTTGACCCTTGACAATTTTATAAATCTTGAAAAACGGTATTATCTTACTTCTACTGGCTCATTTTATTTCTTTTATCAGACAATTTTCGATAACCAAAGGTTATGCATCAAACTATAACCTCATATGTTTTTGACAAACTTTTGACTTACTACTTACGCAAACTGCTGTTTTCGGATCAACTGAAAATACTACTCGTTTTTGTAAGTACAATAACAAATTTCGTATTTTCGGTGTCACCATCAACAACTTGCTGCTAATTGCACTACAAAGGTAAATCAGGTTTTGGTATTCTCAGTAAAACAATGATGATAAAAAGTAAATTTTTGCGTAATCCTTTCTTACAAGCAGGAATGCATACAGGTTGTTATATCAGGAAAATAGCATGTTTTTAATCAAATTATGTATCTGCCTGGACAAACTATATTTTATGTTAGGTACCTTGTAAAATAGTAGTTGTCAATGTTATTAGGCTACAATGCTGCAAATAGCACTAAAATATAGTTCCATTATTCTGTTGTATTTTTGGTATGAAACAGTAAATACAGTTTTTGAAGTGGTTGAGCCATAATTTCGAGTAATAGTAAAAAATGTAAATTAAAATTGTTATTTGCATAATGGAAACATTAAACATTTTCCAGAAAATAAAAAGTGTATAAATAAATACACGATTACAGAGCTCAAAAAATTGGGGAACCACTATCAGAAACATATTTTATATTATTCAACAAAATATATATTTGAGATTTGTATTGTATTTATCGATCACCTTAGAGCGCTTTTAGTTCAAAGCCACACCTTATAACTCAATTATGTCTTAATATTCGTATAATTTATAATGGTTGAGACTTTTGAGCTGAATGATCTAAATATTTTCAGCTTAGTAAACTCCGTAAAATTGGTGATAATGTAAACATTTACAGACGCCAAATTGAGTTTATTAGTAACACACGTTATAACATAAGACATCTTAGAGAAGCAGAAGTTGCAAGAGTAGTTTAGTAGTTTTGATAGAAGGTTGAAGTATCCGATATGTTGCAAGAGTTGGCGTATTGTATTGTATTGTATTGAAGCGGTGCAGGTTTATCACCCACAGCATTCAGGCCATAGGCATGGTGTTTGTTCAGGTGACAGTGGTCCGTTAGGATTTGATTCTTGTTGAACTTTGGAAGCTATTGGAACTTTAGTAGGGATTCCTCTCCAATAAAGAGTTTACAGCCTGTCTAGGTCCTTGTTGCGACGATCCGTCATGAGCGAATTGGGTTTTCACCCACTTCTTCATTTCTAGTTTTACATTTCATTGTGGTATTCCAAGAGCTGGTTCTGGTCCGAACGGGTGCCCATTAGAGCCCTGTCTGGCGCGCGAGTCCGCCTCTTCATTACCATTGATGTTGCTGTGGCCTGGTACCCATAGCAGTTTTACTGAGTTATGTTCATAGAGTCGCATCAGAACCAAGCGACATTCAAGCACTACCTCCGAAGTTACTCTGCAGGACTTTAGGGCTTGGAGAGCTGATTGGCTATCCGAGCAAATGTAGGTATGTTTATTTGTGAAACCTCTTTCTAGGTTTTCATACGTACAGGCTAGTATAGCGTAAACTTCGGCCTGGAAAACGGTGGCGTACTTGCCGAGAGAGAACAAAAGTTTTACTCTTGATGATAAAGCATTCGGTTGTTTCAAGGCTGTGAAATAGATACCAGAATACTGGAAAGCAGTAAAGATCTAATCAGGGCCAAACGCAAAAACTCTTCAGCAAAACCGTGCTCTCGTAAATGAACTTCCACAACAAGAGAAATCAAAAAGACCGGGAAGCTACTGGACTTCTAATTTCAAATCAAACCACGAGTAATATATTTCAGGAAAATCGTTTGAGGTCTTAGAGGCCAGTCCGCAAACCGTGTTTAATTTGGGAGCATCGAAGAGCAAGCTTAACGTTCGTTTTACACTAGAACATATTAACATTGTAATTTAATGTATATACCAATACTGAGCTCTAATGGCCCTGGCAATTGAAGCGCTGAAATATATATTTTAAAAAAACATAATATTATAAGCTGTTTGTCATATTGAGCTTTGCTAATTGTTGTGACTACCAATTATAACACGCGCGTAGATAGAACATAACATCACTATTTCAAATACGTTTAAATAGAGATAAATACACTAAACGTAAATCAGACAAAATATGTGCTAAAATAACATTCAAGGTTTTGTTGTCACTCACACATTCGTCTCCGACTCCGTTTTAGAGATCTATAACTAAAATATAACTACAATAGTATCTATTTGTGCGACCAAATTTTATTAATATCTATAGAAGTACATAAATACACTAGACGCAATTCGGAAAGAGATGCAAGAGTGTTAGTATATAGGAAAAAATACTGATACTTATCATGATGATTGGAATTAATGAGTACCGTCAGTGAAAACTAAATCATTCAAACCAAATGCTACTTTGTATTTCTAATAATACCTCCTCCTCCTTCTAGGTGTCGTCTCTGTTGAGGTTGGCGACCATTATGTCATATTCGTCCCTATGTTGTGCTTTGTAAAATAGTAATAATACATGTATACTAAAATTATCAGTTGACTTTAAATTCCAATTTATTTTAGCAAACAACTACCATGTTATGGTATACTGCTGCATTCTTAGCGGTGTGGTGCGTAAACCCAACATCCTGTACATCTCAGAGAGCAGATGATAGTTATCGGCTCCCGAAAAATGTTCGACCATTACGATATAATTTAACAATAGAACCAGTACTGGAAACCAATACTAATTCATCTGTATTTAGTGGTAGTGTAGTAATAGAGTTAATCGTTTTAGACGATACTAAAAATATAACGATACATAGCAGAAGTCTTAACATAGTCCAAGACAGTATTTTCATTACCAGTTTCAATGGATCTGAAATAATATATTTAAATACAACTTCAGATGAAGACAGACATTTCTTTATAATTAATTTAGAAAATGAGCTATTAGAAGGAGAAAAATATAGTCTAACAATTGGAAGATTCTCCGGAGATTTGAAATTCGATAATGTGGGCTTCTATTTAGCAAAGTATAAAGATGCAGTGGGAAAAGATAGGTAAAAATGAAAATCAGTAAAGAATAACTATTTAATTTCAAAAACTAAATTTATTATTTCCAGAACCTTTGCTCTAACAGATTCTCAACCAGCAGGTGCCAGGAAAGCCTTTCCATGTTTTGATGAACCAGCACTGAAAGCAACATTTATTATTAATATAATTAGATCTGATATCTACAATTCCGTTTCTAATGAACAATTACAGTGTACCACGTAAGCATGATAAAATAATTTTATTACACATATAGATTCTAATATTTGTTATTTAGATATTTAGGAAATGGTCGTTTTCGAGATACATTTAAAGAAACTGTTGAAATGTCAACGTATTTAGTAGCATTTGCTGTATCTGACTATGAAACGACCATTGGAAATGGAAAATTTCGTATCGTTGCAAAATCTCAAGCCATTAAAAATGGAAAAACCGATTATGTGCTGTCAATATTAGACGAATTACTATATAATTTGGAGGATTTTACAGGTATTAACTACACTCTAACTAAACTGGATATATTTACAGTGCCACAAGAATATTTTGAACCTGGAGGTATGGAGAACTGGGGTTTAATAACAATGAGGTACGTACACGAGTTTGTCTTTCTGCTTTACTTACTTAAACCTTGTAGCTCCATAAGGAGTTACGGCGTGATAAGAAGCTTCTCTAGGAATGGACATATTTTATTTTAAAAAGCTTTGAATAATATTTTCATATTTATATTTAAATTTTCTAAAATATTAACATTGCAGCGAAGAAATTATATTTCACTCTAATTCTACTTCTACTACTTACGATTTGCAAAAACGTACAAGGTATGTTAGCCACGAACTTAGTCACCAATGGTTTGGCAATTTAGTAACTCCAGCTTGGTGGAAATATCTGTGGTTGAGCGAAGGATTTGCTACTTATTTAGAATACTATATCTCGTCAGTTGTAAGTTGTTAACGGAAATATATAACTTATTTTTCCATTAAAATTTTCTTTTTAATGTAATTGGCTAAGCAGTCATCTCATAATGTTTTCACGTGTTTTTAAAAACATAATAATAAACTAGAAACACACTTTCTTGTACAGCTAAATCCTTCTTGGAAGCTCATGGATCAATTTCCAGTAACAGCTCAGAAACTGATATTAAATTATGACGGAGATATGATTAACTTAAGCTTAAATTCTGATCCCAAATACGCTGAAAGTCTTCCATCATCAAGGATAAGTTACTATAAAGGTACTCAGAAATCGACCATCTTACATTTCTCCAATTAAGTGATATATTTTAATATTTGCAGGGGCTTGTGTTATTAGGATGGCTGAGCACTTCCTGACGCATAAGTTATTCCAGAAAGGAATAAAGCTTTACCTAAAAAATAAGTAAATTAACCAGTACTAATATACGGTATAACTTAATAAAACCCATATCAATTTTAGTCAATTTAGTTCAGTTGAGCCATCAGATCTTTACGCAGCATTTCAGCAAGCTGTAGATGAGGCAAATGCAAATTATCTACTAGGAAATTTAACTGTGAAAGAAATTTTAGATACATGGGATGCTAGTATTGGATATCCCGTTGTGAACGTATCAAGAAACTACGAAACCGGTTCACTGACACTGTCACAAGTAATTTCATTGGTATCTGTATCCATTGTAGTAAATACAAAATATATTTTAGAACAAATTTTTTCCGAAAGGTGGATTAGAATTTGGACACGTGTGGTATATTCCAATTAATTACGTTATGCATTCGGTAAGCAAAGAAAATTATGTAAACACAATAGCTGATTTTTGGCTAACTGAAGAAACCGTTAAGATAAACAACATGTCGACAACAAGCTGGCTTTTGGTTAATAAATTACAAACAGGTAGATACTCTAGTATATTAAACTGATAATACAGCCCTTACGAAAGAAGATCATTGCGTCTCCTACGTGATACAGCTCACAAAGAAGAAGGAAACGTTTAATAAATCTAATTATAGTTTGACCTACATAATTACTGTTTTAAGGCAATAATCTTTTTAAGGGTACTACAGAGTTAATTATGACTTAGAAAATTGGGAGCGACTTACTATGTTTCTCATAAAAGATGACTTCACAGTTATACCAACGCTGAATAGAGCCCAGCTCATAAATGATGCCTTCAACTTAGCTAAGTGGAACTACATCCCATACAGCATCCCTTTAAATTTAACGAAATACCTTGTACGAGAGAAAGAATACATTCCACTGACAGCATTTCTGAATATCGTGGATACTTTAAATATTATAGGCACTGTTACAGAAGAATATGATACTTTCAAGGTAAATAAAAAATCTGTTGTACACACTATGTGCTTATTACCATATTTTAGAAATATGTTATACATCTTTTAAGTGGCGCCTATAACAATCTCGGATTAGAGGAAAAGAGGGGAGATACACATTTAGATAAACTTAGCAGGGTGAATGTTTTTACATGGTTATGTAATTTTGGCCATGAAGAGTGTAGAAACTATGCTTTCACAAAACTGAGGCAATGGAAATCAAACAATAACACTTCGATATCTGCTGATTTGGAAACGGCTGTCTATTGTGGTGCCATGCAAATGGGAACAACAGATGAGTGGAATTTTCTATATGAAAGCTATCAAACAGCAGCGGATTCTAACCAAAAATTTAGAATGTTTGTAAGTTTGGGATGCACCCAAAACGAAACTATTTTAAACAGGTACGATTTCATTATTACACTTCATAATATATAAAGAAGTTAGTGTGGTTAATTTCTAGGTTTCTAGATATCATTTTCGACACAAATAACACGTTATCAACTCATGAGAGACAAACTGCATTTGAAAAGATAGTTAAATCTAATAACGTTGGGTTACAAGTGGCGCTAGACTATTTTACAGAACACATGTTCGATTTAGCAGAAATGTAAGTATCGGTCAATATAGCTAAATGGTTCTAGTATAAGTCTTCTCATCGTGCCATTCTTTGACGGAGCTAATAATTTTGACAAATTCTGTTCTATTCTCTACTGTTGTGAATAACTGTTAGACGTCCGAAGTCGTATAAGTACATTCTTAAAAATTATTATATGCGCCATATACTGAACACAAAATAAAATTTTATCTAAACCGCCAATATAACACAAAACAATTTCTAAAATTATTTAAATCTCGATCATTTGGTAGAAATAATAATAACAATAATCTTTCAAATTTGGTATCAAGAAGCGCTTGAACATAATTCATTGCAATAAATTCATGAATGTATAATTACTCATTTCAAATACACATAAAAAGATGATTGCAGAACTACTTTAATTTATTTAACTGTGATTGTTTAAAATCACATTAAAACAACTACTGTGACTTTGTGAGGGAAGTGGATATATAATATACTTCCTATAACTAAACAGTACATGAAGAGAAAGAAACGTGTGAAACTGTTAAAATCAAACGTCCATAGTATTCGCTATTGTAGTGTAAGTAAACTACGTTCTAGGTGTAGTCCATGTAAATAAGCACGGCGTAGCAGCCATGACAGTATTCATCTCGTACTAAAGGTATTAATAATAATTATTTTGTATAGCTACATGTTTTATTAAAGCAGTAAATTTATTACTTCGTCCATTGATAGTCACAATGGTAAAAAGAGATTGTACATAAGTAACTTTCATTCAATATCACGTGCGTCATGTCAAAGAAAATAAAAATAGTGTAAAACAAGCAAATCATTTTGCAAGATGAATTTGAATATGACTTTCTTGTATTCATATAAAAAGAAATTAAACATTAAAAGTTCCCTTGTGATTTTGAAGCTGGATGTTCGGAATTGTTGCAAAAATAGGCTTTTATAGGTGCCGGGAGCAGGCCTGACGCCCCAACCCTCTTCCTTTATCCGGGCTTGGGACCGGCAGCAGCAGCAATAGGTTGCTGCTACAGGTGGAGTTAGAAATGATTTTTGCTTTACTATTTTTGAATTACGATATTTATTCGTCCTGCTTCGGGGGCACGCAAAAGTGGTACTTCTCTACTCTGTTCGACGGATTAGGTTATACGTGCAAAAATGGCTCACAAAACTTATTCATTGTAGATAATTAACAGACTATTGCCCCATACACAGAAGACCATGAAGAAGACATTTATTTAAAAAAAAAAGTGTTTCAGTCATTAATAGAATATGTTTTTCTATGTATTGTGATTTGTAAATGTTATTGAGTTGTATATGAATTGTTTTGTGATAATTTTAGTTTAAAATTATTCACTTTGACCAAGGAAAGAAAATCGGCTTGACATACGAAGTATATCATTATGGCTACATTTATATATTTCATAATTTCAAAATAGGTAACGTAGTTTTAAATTCTGAGCAACTATTATTGACATTAATAAGTGGAACACTTACGTCGCTAAAATTTATTTATCCTGATTAACTTTCTCTTGTTGTTAATTCTTCTTCTGTAACACTTGAAACCCTAGACACCACAGATTACCACGTGTTAATTTTTTCCTGTCATCTCATGGCACTGTAACGCAGTTTGAAACCAATACTGTGCAGAATTTAAAGAAATCTATATAACCTCATATTTTTGTACCACAATAAAAAGAAAAAATTCAAAAACAATCATAATTTTGAATGGAATTTTCTAGTGTTTCTAACGCAAATATCATTGAACAAAAACAGTCTTTCATGCTCTCGATATCAGAACTCTAAAAACTTCCATATGAATAATTTTCTCTAAAATAAATATTTTTATTATATAATTTTATATTTTATATGATAGTCCAGTGAGTTTTAAATAGCACATGATGTACCTAATGTTCGCTGACTTATTCAAAATTTACACCGTCCAATAGTAATTGTTCTGTAGTGCTTCTGATATTGCAGATGTTACATATTGGCGGGTCTTTCCCTTGGAATAGGTTAGCTTGTGTGATACAGGTGCGTCCTATTCTTAGCCAAGTTAGCAACAGTTGTTGGCGAATTGTTTGAGAGGTGCAATTACTTTATTGTCGGTTTTACTGTTCTGAATATGTTGTTACCACTACTATTCTATTCGAATTGCCATTGTTCTAGTATTATTCTTTACGTTATGTTTGATGTATTCGTAGAGTTGATTCCCTATTATTATATTTTCTTCTTTGGTTGCATATTTTGTGCTTAGTCACCAATTTCGTGCTTTTATGCCAAGAAAGAGTCTCTAGATTAAATGTATTTCTTTGTTTTGTTTGAATATACTTTGTAAAAGTTCTCTAATATTTCATACTATTTAGTGTGTTGATGTATTTTATAGGCTAGAAAAATTACTTGGACAAGATTAGGAATTTCTTGTGGATCCTGTTCAACATTCGTATGAGACATTTCTGGACGGTATAAGCTTCAGCTATGAATTTAATGGTTGTAAACAGTATCTGTGACTCTCTTCTTCGTAAATGTAAACGTAAACTTTTGAAGCGTCGGTGAATATGTGATTATACCTCAACAGGGCGTTTATATTTTCCTAGTACCTCCACTTGAATATGCGGAGATGTGTAGCATGTTTTGGATATCTCGATATATCGAATATTATTTTCAGTGGGTACATAGTCCGTAAAGGTACTTTGCTGGTGTTGAGAGTTTCAATTGACTAAAGCTGAAATTTGTATAAATGTTTCATATTGAATCAAGTAGGTCCAGTAATTGCATGACTCATCAAATTTAATATACCAAATACCTCTCGCAGTCATTTACAAAACGTTCTATACAATATTAGGAATACATTTTTACTAAGTTGTAATTAATTTTCAATTGTTATAAAGAATTGGTTATGGCATATCCCTAACCTCATTATTTAAAAAAATATTATGTGTTACCTAGCTTGTTTCGTGAAACAATTTCTAGTTGTTAATATTATTTTACAATTTCAGTTTCTTTAATACTAAGGTTGCCGAAATGTTGTGCGAGAACATCATGGCCATGGAGCAAATAAATAAGTTATATAAGGTATAGTATTAAAGTTACATAAGAGCAATAACCAGTATGAGTTTGGCATTCAAGGAACAAATTATTTGCTTTGTCAGGTTGCACATACATATATGTGCTTTCGTTCAATAAGACAATCCCCTTCTTTAACAGGTTGCTAATCCTTAATTCAGTTTCAGCCTTTACTGCGGATTAGGCAGAATCCGATTCTATATGCTTGTCTAACACACGTCAATAAAAATATGATATGGATAAAACATGGTCACGTCGTACACATTGCAAGATGGTTAAGAGATTACAGACAGAATAGCAATAAATCTCCAAAATTATCGTCACTGTAAACTGCTATTTCTAAGATTACGTCATATGACTGAATTTTTACAATATGTATGTATCAACAAATTAAGTAACTAATGATGTGACAAACAGTTTTAGATATTTGTTGTATTTCATAATCCAAACACAAATATACCTAATCTAGAACACCTATTCTTTACGTATTTAGTTTGCTTGGAAAATCAACTTATGTCAGTCAGCAAACATCAACAAATCAAAACACTTAGTGAAATAGCGGCATCAGAATTCCTGTTATTATTTCTAAAATAGTTACAGAAACTTATAACATAAAAGATCAGGTGATAAAATATAATAATTAACCACTGCATTATAACAGATCGGAAGTAAAGGCTGCAAATGGCGAATTAGATCTATAACATAACAATTAGGGATAAAGCTATCAATTTGTTTAAGTTGTTAGAATGATAACAACCGGACTATAGGATAACTATCTGTAGAGACCGCTAAATTGTGCTACAAAAAAAATTGCTGCTTGGAAACAACTTCTATTTTATTACAATCACATAAAATTATGTTATCAAATCAAACAAAATCATTATTATTTCACGATCTGTATTAAATTACTGCTTGGAAACAACTTCCAAATGATTGAAACTATAGAACATTTTATTTTACGTTTACTATTCTCGCCTACAAATCAAAGTTATTTTCCATTTTCAAGGTATTATTTGCTAAACAAAATCACTATTAGTGCGCGATTTATACTAAAGTGTTACTTGGGAAACGATTACAAATTATTACAATTATATAACATTAGGATTTTAAGTTTTCGGCAGCGAATTAAACTAATTTTTTCTTACCAAACCATTATTTGCTAAATAAGATCATTATCAGTGCACACTTTATACCAAATTGCTGCTTGGATGAGCTTTTATATTTTTGAAAGTCCGATAAACTTAATCTGGCAACTTTAATGTTCTCACCAGCGAAATAATGCATATTTCCGTTGGCAGCTACAGAAAGTAAGTGTTATTGCACAATTTGTGCTGAATTGTTGCATCGTGAGAGCTTTTAAATTATTAAAAACACGTAAACTCCACTTGCAACTTTCTATAATTTCGTCAGAGAACGAAACTACGTTCCTGTTACTTCCTTAGTTACTACACAAAGTAAGTGTTACTAAACGATCTGTAGATACTAAACTGCTGCTTAGACGCAGCTTTTAAATAATTAAAAGCACGTAGAAGTCGATTTTTTAGCTGTCATTACTTCGCCAGCGATTTAAGCAACATGCTCTTTATGAACGCTTTATTTGCCACAAAAATAATTGTTATTCCTCGACTTGTAGATACCAAATTGCTGCTTGGAAAGATTTAAATTATTAAAACTACATATAAATTTAGTTTGCTACTTTCGTGTTCTCGCCAGCGAATTACACGATATTTCCGATACCAACAGATTATTGGTAAACCAAGTAATTGTTATTCTTCGATTTATAATTTTAAAATTTTCATATTGCCGACGAAGAATTTAAGTGCTTTTTTACTTATACACTGAATATACTATACTACTACTAGTATTACAGTACGCCTAATTTCTACTTGGAAATAGTGCTCAAAGCATTAAATCATCTGAGAATTTAAAAGCATTTCCGTTACCTAAGCTGTATATTTCAAACAAAAAAGAGAATTATTACAGCACGATTTATATTAAATTTATACTTCACAATTATTGAAATTATAGAAAATTTAGTTAGCAAGTTTGCTGTTCCCGTCCACAAATTTATGATTTCCAAATTCTAACGTGGTACTTCTTATACAAAAGCATTAATACAGCACTATTTATGGCAAAATTCTGCTTGGAAAGAGTGTATAAAACATTAAATCACGTAAATAGCGATTTTGAAACTGCCATGTTTTCACCAACGAATTTAACTGCATTTCTGTTGCCTACAACGTATATGCTCTGCAAGTTTTGCTTTCCACGTTTTATACGTTTATAAACAGTTTGCATAATTCCATAATGCTTTATTTGAGTGGCAGTGACTGTTAATAGCAGTTGTCTCTGTTTACTTGTTTCATTAAGCTGTTTTAACCCTCGAATTATATATTTTTTGACATATGTTGCTCAAGAAAAAAGGATTTTTTATATTTCTATATTTATAATATCTATCAGAATAGTAGTATGTAATTTTTAAAGATATTGAAGAATTAATCTACAGGTTTACTCAAAGACCTTTAATGAACTCGTTGTTGTCTTAATTCACATTGACATTTTAAATATCATCGAAATCGTAATCCGTACATTCACGTAGTAAACTTGAAATATTTAATAATTCGTAGAAGGCCTCAGAAACGACCTTTTTAAATAAACTAAAAATAGGTACATTTGTAGACGTTTCACACCTACGACGATATAATGTTAAACTTACAAGCCTTTTCGAGCCATATTTTTTTAACTGTCAATAAAATGCTAATACTTTCGCTTAAAGTTATTGATTTATAATTTTTTTGAGTAAATCTCTACATGTCAAATTTTATCAAAATAGAAGCAACAGCTTCGGAGATATCGACGACCACATTCATATGCATAATATAGGATAATTATCGAGACTGTGCACTAGCATCATGAAGTTCCATGACGTCACATTCTTACTATGTTTATATTATGTAAATTTATATTTGAAAGTGTGCAGCCACACAAACATTTTCTAATGTCGTTACAAAAAAAAGCATTTTAGAAGGAAATTGAACTATTTGTTTATTGACATACATATATTAATAATTGATAGTATTCATTCTTTATTAAGAATATACAATATTAAAGTAGGCTAGGGTGAATTACCTTAGTATCTAAATATCGAAGCAAAACGAAAAGCCGATGTATAACCATCATATATAAATACAAACATGGTAATGTCAATCTAAAAGAAGAAAAAGCCTTGACAATAATTAAATACCAAAACTCGCGGTTGGCAATCACATGTATCCATAAAACGTGAAAAACCTACGCTAAACACTTATCAGAACACAATGATGTATTGACATCAAGTAATATAATAACATTTTTACACTTCTGTGACGATAAACGTAAATTGAATATTCTCGAGGCCTTTCAAATTCACAAACACACTTTAACAAATACACCTTTAATAAATAAGTAAACTGAGCTCATAAATTCCCCGCCATTTGAAGTTTTGGAATAGAAGACCAGAGCCTAGTCCGAAATCAAGATCCAGTGTGTTGTTGCCCTAGCTACAACAGTTAACATTATTAAGTGCTTTTGAAAATAACATGTAAAATGTCGAAATACGTATAAAGCACAAACAGTCAATTAATCTTGCAGGAATTATGTCTATTATTATTACGAGTATTAAAATATAAATATGAATTTCAACGAAGTAAGGCAAATAATAATTAACAACATATCCAAGATTTAAATAAGGTAAAAACATTGTCGTACAAAAAAATTGTCAAAATTAGCGCAGTTTAGGCATAATCAAAACAATGCCAAGACTCTTACCAACTTACTTTATCGTATATTATACGAATTTTCTTTGACATTGACGGCAGTTCTTTTTCCAGCTTTCAGGTAGACAGCCCTAAGCCCTGTGACGTACAGGGAAACGAATACAATAATTTGTCGACGTAAAAAGCTACTTCTAATTTTTGGTTGTCAGGTCTCTTTAGAATCTCCTTAAATTTTGCATATACTTAATTAATGCCCTGGAATTAGAAATGGTAGTACAATATAACTATTAACCTTGCAAATAATTAATTAAAGGGTAAAGTAAGCTATGTTTTTACAGATTATGTTATAAATATTCAAAATTAATAAATAGTTCTTACTTCTTACACTATTGTGTGTCCATTTTGTTATTTAATAAATCATTTCTGGGGCGTGTGTAACCTTTGTATCTCTTGTATCGTAATCGGTTTAAATTTAAAAGCTATATGATATATTAATATTCTTTATTTACGACAGTCTCTCACCCCCTTTCCAATACATTTTATTTATTGTATATTAGATTATTTATTTATTTAGCGTGTGGAGTTACACTGCAATATTATATTAGTCAACATGCAAAATTACAATTTCAAAAAAATTATTTTGGGTATCCTTTCAAAGCAACGACAGTTTATTTGCATCTTACTTACTAAATCAGTTAGTTAATTTAAATTTTCCACGAATTACGACTAACGTCTATCTATTTGACCTTCGTTTATTGTACAAAAACAGGTCATTTAATAGATCAAATTGACAAAATTAGTAATGTTACAACATTTACGAAAACATGTTTGTCAAGTCGAAAATATAAGAAAA